>JBAMHX010000007.1:21553511-21576765 GCA_037177515.1 Pseudomugil tenellus | reverse complement strand
TATATATATATATATAAATGCTAGCAAAGTGGAAGATAAGGTTGTTGATTACAGAAGCCAAAAAAAGGAAAAGGAAGCTGCTTCTTTTCTATGAAAGTTTCAGTGATGTTTTATACTGAGGTAAAGGTGAAGAATTCCTTCTACAATGCAATACAATAGAAAACACGTATGTCTCTGTTTTAGACTTGTGATGTACCTGGAGAGAGACCTGCGCAAAGCCACTCCTCTCAGGGAGAACTCCAGCCAATCAGGACACCTGTCTCAGTGTCTGGATTTAATCGTTGTACACTTGAGTAGTACTGCATCAAAAATAATGGGTACATACTGATAAGCACACACAAGCATTTACATAATTATCCTGTCCCACTAACATTTTCATAGCTTTCATAAGTTTTCATAATTTCAATGTGTCTCCTCATCTTGTCCCGCCCTCTGTAGAGACTGTCTTATGTGCACTGAGAGGTGTGATTGGAAGGAGACATCCATCTACAGTTCAGGGCAGACAGCTAAAACAGACTTTACCAACTTTGTCTGTAGTGCTGGAGCTTCTTTCATCTCAGGTAACTTGGGTCAAGCCCTAATGTTTGTTTAATGTTCTCACATTGTTGTCTACTAGAATTCTGGGGTTGGCTTTGCTTTCACACCCTACCAATCAAACAAGGCTTCCACATCAGTGGCTGATGTGGAACTTTGAGTGCAAGAAGAGGCTTGCAGTATATGGAAGCCCCAAATTAAGCCAACTGTGGCTCCAGACATCTGGTTATGAGCTGGAGCACAATATTTATGCACACAAGTAGAGAAGATTTTTTTTCTTCTCTTTTTTTTCTCAGATTACAATTTTAAGGTGAGTATGGTATCTGAGTGCAGACACTTCACGTGTCAAATCAAGAGACTAAAGCCAGTAATATATCCTTATGTGATAATAGCATCTCTCTATTTTGCAAATCACAATTACATTTACAGTACAGTCAGTGAAGTTTGAGTCTGATTCAAGAAATGTGTTTTCTCTTTTTTTTTACTCCACAAGCCAAACATTTATACATGATAATTACGGTTTCTGTGACATTTTCCTTCACTTTATGGTTTAAACTTTATTCAAAACCCTGTTTGTTATAAGTACCAAAAAGTGAATTGTAATTTTTTTTTTTTTGTTAAAGGGTCAAATAAAGACTTCAGATTGAAAATATTGGACTTTTCTGCCTAGCTTTTCTAAGGTTGGGCTTTAAAGGGTTAATTATATAAATGCATGTACTGTATTTAAGTTACTTAGTGAATGAAACCACCCTGACTCAGGTAGATATCCCCCTGCATCAAAATAGCCGCTAAACTGCAGAGATTTATCTGCTTTTACTTTATTATTGGATGTTCAGCACGTCTGTTTCTATTTATGCTGACTTTTTCTCTTTGTTGTCACATATTCTCATTTTGAATGTCTTCTTACCTCGTCCTCTCCCATCAGGTCTTCAGATCCCGAGTTGTAACCAAAGAACTTCTGGATCAAATTGGATTGCTGCTGGTAAGTGTTTTGTAATCCAGTTTTAACCATCAGATTCTGCGTTTTCATCTGTCCACGTAGCAAAAATTATATTGCAAACTGAAGACAATTCCCCCCACCCCTGCCCCAACCCCTCTGTCGCCCCAGAAAAGAAGAAAAAAAAATAGTTACAAGTCAGATTAACAGTAAAATCTTTGCACATTCTAGATGAAATTAGAAACATTGTTTAATTGACAAATTTTAAAGTAAATAATACATTATATTTTTGTCCCTCTGTAATTCCACTTGGTAATTAAGTTTAGTTCATGAAGCTATTACCTTTACTTACATTTAGCACTTCCTGTCCAATTCCTTTTGGACCCACTGTGGGCCAGATATTTGCACAGTATGCTGTATATGAAAGCAGAGATCCTTGTTTTAATTTAGTATGAGAACAAATAGAAGTGATGCAGACAGTTTACTGGAAACTTACAAAAAAACAAAAAGAAAGGTAATTCGGTAACATCTCAGTTGTAGAAAATTAATACTGACATCATCTTATTTGCATAATCTGTCGACAAATCACCTGTGACAGTGTGTGTGGTTATGGTAACACAAGATTCTTTGGAAATGCAGCAAACATCATGTTAACCCTGTTCTCCCTGCTCGTGTAGATTATATAACTGGTTTTGGTTTCGTTGTAGTTGAAGGATCACTGCGTAAACAACTATAAGATCCCTGGTTCTACAGCTCAACAAGGATTCACATCCTTAATAGTAAAAGTTTAGTTTTCCTTTTGTCCACTGTGAGGTGTGTTTAAGTTTTCCATAGTTTGCCCGGTGGGTCACTGGTTGGCAGCACCTGGAACTATGCACTTTTGTTAACTTTCTTCAGGTAGAAATGTGCAATGTAGTTTTCATATTATTTCAAAATATTTTAGCTCAATATCATAGTAAAATAATTTTACAATTCAGAATTTTTCTTTTTAAAAGATATCAATCTGATTTCTCCATCATAGTTCTTATGAACACTACAGATGATTATCCAGGTGTTTCATTTCCACATCCGTGATCACATTGTCAGATAACTTAGCTAATATCTGCTGTTTATGTGTGAAATATTAAACTCTTTGGCATAATCTTTTTATAGATCTAAAAATCTGAGTATTTCTCCATGTTGCTATCACTACTCCAACAATTCACTCTGCCGTTACAAGCAGTCATCTTGGTTACGGTGATTATAACAGAGTTATTTACTGTTGCTGTTATGTGTTTCTTTCAGGGCTACATTACCTCTGTAGAGTCCAGTGAAACTAATTTGGCCAGTGCCGTGGGTAAGTTATTTTTCTATGACTACTGCATCTGCTGCTGTTTTCAGCTTTATTTTGTTTTCATTTAAATGCGTTAACATCATGTTTAAATAAGCAGATGTATGTAGCTTTATCAATGTTGTCATGATGTGCCTTATGTTCAGTACACGCCAACATCTTGTTTCCTGAATTTCTCAGCTCACATTGAGATTTAAAGCAGTCTCTCAGCCATCGCTGAAAAATAGCCCTATAATGTAATACATTTAATAAGGTTTCCATATAGCCGCTACACTTTTACTCGCCTGTCACTTACGAATCATAAAAAAAAATCTGAATATGTGAGAGAACTGGAAACAGGTAAAGATGTGGATGTGGCACTGAATTACCAGCAGAGTGCACACTGTCATCCACCATTCACCCAACTGAACCCAGTTAGGAGAATCAGTGGCTCAGTCTCAGTTCAGTGGGGCTGACAACATTTTATTCCCTGATAGGTGCAGCAATATGTGAAGAGATGATTAGAACAACTCTGTCCTGTGTGGAAGTGCTGAGTCAGCATCATACACTCATCACACCACATCATTTCGTTGTAAGTATACACACATGCAAGTATTCGACTGACTTCCTGTCCAAGTGTATGTCGTCTGTCTGATATAGTGTTGACTTAATATATAAGTATTTTTTTGTCTTTAAATGTTTGATTGACTCAGTTTGCAGATATTTTAGTAAATGTTACAGGGTAAGCATCTTGTTTTCAATAAATGTCGGTATATTATATAATGAGACATTGATTGATTGACACAATCTGAACATAGATTGTTTTACTTTGACTTAAATAAAAATCATTTACAAGCTGTTTTGCTGTAACAGAAAACACACTGCAATCAGACTGTGACTGGCATTTTCCCTCCAAGTCTACAGACCATGTTTATCTCTTACCTTAAGTAGTTCTTTTGTAAAAGGTCAACCAGCATGCCCAATGAACGCTCGACAAATGCAGCAATTTGTATTTGATCAACCAAAAAAAAAACACACATGACACTCTACTATTAGTTTTAGTGACACCAGCTCCGCATTGTAGAAACTAACTAAAGTCACTAAAGTTGCCTACAAAGTTACTTCTGTGTTTGGACTGAACTGAACTCATCTGCACAGGCGACAACAGCAGCTGGGATTGTCATGTTTACGACATTCTCTGTCCAAACCATTTTCATTTGTGTTTCTATGATGATAGAAAATGCTCATAAATGCTATCAGATCAGTGTTATTCATCTCTACTTAGCAACATTTCTTCCACAATTATATTTGATCATCTTTCACTCTGTCCCTTAGTGTTTTTTTGACATGGTTTCTCATTAAAGGTGCTTTAATTGTGTTTCTCATTTCCTTTTTGTATTAAAGTATTTGCTAAATAACTAAATTTAATAATCTATTGCAATCCATCTCCAGTCAGTTTCAAGCAATGCCCTTGGTGTTGCATTCAATGTGTTTTCTACTCCACTAAACCACAGATCAGAGGACAGAGGGTCAACCTGTGAGCTATTAGGCAAGACACTAATCAAGTATTGAACCAACAAAACTTCATCAGACCTGTGGGTGTTTTTGGTTAAGTGTGTTTGCATCGATGTGCATGCGATAGAATCGTGAGATTGTGTTTAATGACTATTGACATATGGAAGTGGAGAGCGGCAGGAAGCAGACAGGATCAAGGCAGAAAAAATTGGACACATGAAAACTAAAAGAAAGGGGCAAACTGGAGACATACTGATAGTCAATAACACTGTGAGACACTTTAATTACCTCCAGCCAGTTTAGATTAGCTTTTTTTTTCTTTTTTTTGGTGCTAGATAAGTACATGCACTCATGTTTGACTTCATTTACATTTCTGTCTACTTGTCTCTATATTAGTCACAAATAAAATTTGCAGCAAGTTTAACTTTGAGAATATTTTTGTTTTAGGTTTCCGAAAGTTGGCAATGTAATTTACTCTTATATGCACGACACAAATGGTCACACAGTAAGATTTTGTTGGACCACATTTAACTTTTATTTTTGTTTTGATAAGCTTCTGCAATCACAAGATTTATTTCTTTCTAGTGTTACATTATTATTATCATTATTATTTTCACCGAGATCATGTATTGATGGTGCGAGTCTGACCACTGAACCAAAGTGAAGACATGCAGCTCTCTGACCACTCTCTGAAAGTCTTCTCCAACACATCCCAAAGGACTTCAGGTGTGGTAGACAGTCCATGTATGACAACAATCTCTTTGTGGCCCCCAGCTTGTACAATTGGCACTAGGCATGATGGTACCATGGGACCCTGATGATCCCATCACACTGGAACAGGCTAATCTGGACTCGTCAGGCAACATGAGCTGCTTCCTTTGCTCCAGCCTTTTTCACAGCTTATCCTTACTGATGAGTGGTTTTCATTGCACAGTTCGGTCTCAATGTCTTGAATTCCCTTCATATTGTGTATGTGGACATGTTCTTTCTTGTATTGTTAAGCATATTTCTGAGTTCTTCTGGTGTTTTTCTTCTAATTGATTTCACCAAATGATTAAGTAACCCTCGATACACAACATTACACATAGCTTCTTCAACAGTGATAGTTTCTCACTAGTTTTTATTAATGCTGTGGACAGCTCTTCAAATTTCTGTAGTACTTTTGTGAAACGAGCTGGAACAAGTGAGCATGGTCACAGAAGTACTAATAGTAGTACAGCATGAAATCCAGTTACATATTGAGCATGCATTTATTATGTGTTAACTTTTTGGATGAGGTATGAGTGTGTTATTTTTTCTTCATACATAAAAAGCAGGTGTAGAGTTCTTAGGAAACTGGAAAAAGCTGACGACATAGTGACAGTCCTGAGATTAAATTAAATAAAACATTTGTATTACTATAAACTGATTAACTGAGAATCTCCATATTAAGAGTAGAGCAAACGATTTTGTCCTAATGTTTGAAGCATTTTTCTATACTTCAACTCTGATTCTTCAGAACCACAGCCTGTAGGTTTTAGTTGTTTCCCTTCTTCAACGCATCTGATTCAAATGCAGCAGATCTTCCTAACACCTTGTTCTCAGGCTCTATACAAGCTTGGCAACGATTATTTAATGTGGGTCAATCATGTGGAGGTTGGAAATCATTTCAATCTGCAGAGCTTTGGCCATCAAGGTACATCAGCTCATCTTCAGTACACAAAATCTGCATCATCCTGTTACATTATGTAGATTTACATTATCTTGTTTTTTACTAAATTTTACTTGTGTTTAATGAAAATTATTCATGCTTGAGTTGAATATGTTACACTGCAGCTTGCTTAAGATGAACCAGTGTTGTTTAGGATGGATCACTTAGTTTTTCACCATGGGTCAATAGACAAGAGAGGTGGCAAGGGAGAAGAAAAGAGTCAAAACAACCAACACACAGACACTCATGCTCCATCCAGTCTTTTGATGGCTGAGCTATTAATACACAGACCATTAAGTGGTGGACAACATCCTTTGTAGTTTTCTTTCTCTTGCTTTCAATGTAATGACCTCACACATGCACTCACTCAGCATTAGTGTTGTTTCTATGGTAATATTAGTAATCATGCAAATTCATGCATTTCAGCTTCATGCCTAAATAAGGACTTTGACAGTTGCAGAAATATATTTTTGTGTGTGTTTGATCCAAAAAAGGAAGAAAAATCAGTACATTTCCATAGTAATTTGATCCTCTGTGACAGTGGTCTGTTTGGTTGATGCCTGCAGAATTAATATGGTGCATACGGCCTTCTTTAGAATTTAATCCAAAGATAGATCTTGTTAAATGTATATAACAGTTGAATGTGCAAAAAAACAATTAGACTGCCCTTAGTGAAATACATTTTTACCTCACAGGAGACAAAAAAAACACAAATAAGTGAAATTAAAAAGTGAAGACATGCAGCTCTATGGCAGAAGGTTTTTACATACATTGTCAACATGTCAATTTTCTATTTTTATGTTTTATGCTATGACATTTTCTATGCTCTAGATAGTAACTTTGTCTGCGCTGATTAGTTGTTTACATTTAGTCAGTTTTTTTGCATTGTGTTGTGATCAAAGTAAAAACTAAAACACAGTAAAATATGCATATTTTTCCTTTTTTTCTATCAATTCCATAAAGGTTGTAGATGCTGTCGTGCCACCTCTGACAACACTTGCTTTCAGCAAAAACGGTATGAGTCCTTCAGTTATTGGGCATATTTTCAGACACTCATAAGAAAATGAGAAGATGTGTGAAAAGTGGCTACAGACTGAGCTAAAACCTTTGGAGTGAATAATGTATATAAATGTATGTTTATAAGAAGTGAGACTTTTATGTTGAGTCATTTACTAAACCGCTAACTTAATTAGTGAGTGAACGGTTACCCCAACATGCATCTCTGTGGATGGTAGGAACAAGCCAGAGTATGCAGAGAACCCACACATACATAGGAGAACATGCAAACTCCACACATAAAGGCTACTGTTCAAAACACCCCTCAAACATCCACCAAACGACATTTTGTAAATGAATTATCATCCCTTCAGGATCAATAAGCCATTAAATGTAAAGTACATTCAATAGCTCAACAAACAAGTGTTTGTCTAAACATTCTGAATCTCTTATAGAAAGTATACAAGCACACATGTTCTTGAATATGTATTTACTTCAATGTAAAACTGTCTGTGTGTGCGTTACAGTGGAGTGGTCAGTGTTTGTTTTGAAGGTGCTCTCTGAACTAAGTATGGTCCTACTGGTCCATGATGATGGTGAGGGTGATGACGATACTGAGATAAATGAAGAAAGGACAAAGGAGAGGAGACAGGAAGGGGAGGAAAAAGAAAGGAAGGAAGGAAAATCTTTAAGTCAAGTTGTATCGCTATTCACTAAATGTCTGCTTTCAAGGTAGGTCTGTTTTCCCAGACAAGGTCTGACATTGTTACATTTTCCTTTATTGTTATTATTTAATAATGTTTTTAGGAACAAAACGTGTCAGCTTGTTAAATGCCATCAACACAAGACATCAAGAAAAGTGACATAAACTTTAATACATTTACTGTGTGTAATTGGTCCATATTGAGTTTTTGTGCTTGTGCTTCTGTTTTTAATATCACATCGTTTTATTTCACTTCCTTTGACAACCAAGACAGATCATAGTAGAGACTTTTGTTATGCAAGTCTGGCTTGTCGTTACATTATGAAGCTGCTTTTTGAAAGAAAAAAAATATTATGAAGGTGCTTTTTGAAAGAAAAAAAATATTATGAAGGTGCATTTTGGGATGAATGTTCCCATTGGAGCAATATTTAAACTATAGCAGCTTGAGCACTGTTGTAGATTGGTAGAAAAAGAATAATGAGATCAGCTACAGGAATAAGATCCTATTTTTATTAAAGAAACTGGAAAATGCTTCTATTATAAGTGCATTGAGAACAAAGTTTGCTGGCTGTCTATTAAACCAGATATAATAGATGTGGTGTAGGTTTATTTTATAATAATCTTCATTTTAAAAAAGATTTTGGTGATATTGACACTAAAGAGTTTTGTTAAACTCTTTTTTTTGTTAAAAGGTTATTTAACTTTTTAATGTGCCATCGTAATATAACATTTCCTTCCTTACTTCATGTATAACCACAGCTCATCTGCTCACCTTCTTTATTATAATTCATGATGTTGCTTCTGATCAGATTAGTGTATCAATTATTAACAATAAGAAACGTGTTTATGTTTAGGTATGAATCTCTTCTTCGTGCATCGGAGCCCATCTCACTCTACGCTCTCAAACTGTTAGTATCGATGACTGAACACAACACTCAGATCTGCAGGTACTGCACAAGTAAACAGCCACACATTTCATTCCCAGCCACTTCCAAAATGTTTGAAAAACTCTAGAGGCATAATGTGGTGATGTAAATTTTATGCACTTTTACATTTTTTCAGAGAAAATACTTATTTATTTCATATTACATCTCAGTCTTATTGAAATGCTTTGCAGGCAAAGACACAAACACACACAGGCACATTTTAACCATGATGTGTAATGTTTTAATTCCAAGGCCAGCGATTCCCAATTCAGCTCTGTGAAATATTCCCAGCCATGCTCACAAACGCATACAAGGATAAATGTGCTCTCTCAAGCACCCACCTGACTAAATCATTCACAAACACACTCACCCCACATTATAGGTAATGATTTATTTGCACTCTACAGCATGAACAAGTGATTATTTTCATGTGTACCTGGTACATGTTTAGTGCTTTTAGTAACAGCAGCATCCCAGCTGCATCTGTGCTGGTGATCTGCATTCAACAAGACTATTTTCACCCCTCTTAAAGCCAATGTTTCCTGCACTGATAATCAGTTTAGTGACAAGCATAATGTGCTGCACAAGCCAAGATGTGTGCAAAGTCGATATGTTTTGTTGGAATATCTCTGCAGACAAGCTACTCCTGAAGAGTTTTGCTTAAAAATGCAATGCATGCTGTTAAAATATACCACCAAAACCAAATTATGACTGCATAATGTAGAAACTATTTTCTATTCAGGAATATCTAAACAGTTCTTTAGAGGGCAGTCAACTGACACCTAAATAACAAACAGTAATGATTTGTTGTTGTTGCACACAACAACTGTTGATTCATTGTCTAATCAGGAGACAACCGGAGACTATTCACCTGAGTAAGTGCATTCTTCTTTTCTTGTTTTTTAAGCACTTTTGGGACTTTAACCTGATTGACTTAGCATTTTGTTAATGTCTCCATGAGTAAAACTGTCCGTTCAACCTTAAAAGGATTTGATGGACTTCCCAAGCACCTTAATAAATAGTTTATAAACACAGTTGTACCATAATGCAAACAATTTATTTGCACTCTACAGTCACAAGTTTATGTCTGTATGATTAAAGTACTGGATTCATATGCATGCATGTAAATTTTGTCAGGCAGTGAATGTGAACAAGTGTTGGATCTCATCCATACTTATTTATTTAACTCTTCATCTTTAAATGCTGTAATTATTCATTTATAACAACTATAATTAACCTTGTATGTGTCTTTCTCTCATTTCTTTTTCTGCTTCTGTCCACGTATTTTATCTAGAGCAGCGATAATAACTTAAATCTCTCTAATATGCCACACTCCATCCATTTTCATCCATTCCTTCCTCTCCACGGTTTTGGGGTTTAAAGTTCATCTACATAGCTAAATATGCCCCTACTTCTCTTATCTGTAATTTTACCCCCCTCTCGTCTTCATCCTTCTCTTCCTCCACCTCTCTTTATCCCCTCTTTCCTTGACACAAGTGGAGTGACGTGAACTTTTCAAATTGGTGTCAGCACTCTTCTCTCTACATGTTTTTCTTGCTCACTTTTTTTCTCTGACATTATTAACAACATTTCATTTTTTTCTCCATCTCCCCCGCTCCCTTTCTCACACCATCGCTAATTTATTAACATTAGTCTTCATTTCTCTCTCTTTCTGTGCCCTCTTTCCCCAACTTTCCCTCCATCACTGCGGTTATACAATCAGAAATTAAATTGCCTGGGTCTTGGTTAGATAAGTGTGGCTATGAAGCCCGCCGAGCGGTAATTAGATGGTAAATTGGGGACATTAACGTTGGGAAGGCAGCCTGCTGTCTCTCTCTGCATTATCACAGTCCAGACACACCTTCAAACAACTACATTTTCTATGACCTTTAGCCAAAGAACCTCTCACTGTGTGGTTACATGTGAGTTCAGCCATGAATGTTTAACATCCTTATGCATCAGCTGCGTGTTGATGTACCCTAACCTTGTAACACATACATATTATTTTGTCTTAACTCAACTGGTTAGCTATTGTGATTATATTAGTATCTTTGTTGTGTCCCTTTCAGTGACTTCACTAAAGTAATCATGTGTTTCCTCCTTTTATTCTTGGAATACATGGCAAGCATGACGAGAAACAAAGTCGGTCTAAAGAAGTCATTAACAAATGAAGTTTTAAGCAAGAAACAGAGCTAACTGTTTTAAAGCATAACCTAATCTCGCTCTGTACCGAAACTGGTCTGATTCTTGATTTAAAGAGTGCTTTGTATTTTTACTGTACTCAAAAAGAAAATACAACAAAAACAAATGCAGGACATCCAGCGTCTGCTCACCACTTAAAAAACTATGTAGCTAACATGGTTCAAATAAATCAAACAAATATGTCAAGTCTGTTACTGTTAAAATGATGTAAAATATAGTAACACTCATCCACGAGAGTCTTCACTCATCCACTTTGTCACATTCACGATAGAATAGTAAGTGTTTGATTCATGCACATTTTCTCTACGACTGATTTTAAAAAAAATAGCTGAACATCTGTTTTGTCCAGAAATTGAAGCTTTTTTGCTGTTGTTTTTTTTTTCAAGACTGTTGAGATTTTAGTGTAATGGTGTAAACATTAAAAAAAGATTACATTTGTATTGATAGCCCTATAAAATTAAGTCTCAGGTATGCTGTGAATTAGAGAATAAAATAGAAACTAGACAATTAATGTGTAAATAACATTTGACCATTTTGTATTGTTTGTTGATCAAATGCATTTGATTTAATTGAATTTAGCAAAAAATGTAAATGGAGGGCTGATGGCTGCAAGATGGGTCATAAATCATGGTTAAAATGAGGACTGTTTAAATCTGTAGGGTAGCTGTTTCTGCATATCAACACCTGATTTTAGTTATTTTTGCTTTATTTCTTTTGCACATGAACCCAAATACATCAGATGTGTGTTCATGCGTTTTACATACTACAACCGCATGCTACTTCTGATTTAAAGAACCTCAATCAGCAAGCACCCTGAATGTCACTGCCAATAAAAACATACATCTCTTTTCTTCTATCTCATTTCTGTTCTTTTCCCTCTAATTTTTATTGTTGATTTAAACATATTGTTCCTGTTTAACTCCCAACTCCACTCTTCTGCCATCACTTCCTTGCCCCCCCCCACCCCCCCCCCCCCACACACACACACACACACACACACGCACACGCGCGTACACTTTTTTTCTCTATCGCCAAATGTAATCTCCTTTGCCTTTGTCTGTTTCCTCTCTAAACACGTTCCCCTGTCCTTTTTCCTATCACTTCATAATCTCTCATGGCCTCTTCTCCTTTCATCTTCCCATGCATTAGTGTAAAACCAGTTCACCCTTACTGGTGATAAAACAGTTAATTGTGACTGCTTGTCTCTATGAACGTGCTTATTTGTGCCACTTTTTTTCCATTCCTCTTAGGTGGATCAAACATAGCAGGATCCTGCCACTGGCGTTTCAGCTCATTATGGTAGGTAATCAAACTCAATGTCAGTCAAATATTTAACAGTTGTATTTGCTGTTGATTAAATACAATTATCATTGTTGCTATTTTGTGGTTGTGCAGCTTTTTTATGTCATACTGTCATGTATTATGCATCCTCGTCTCTCTTTCCTCTCTAACCCCAGCACTCCCTTCGTAGACGTATCTGTGTAAATTGGTGTGAATGATGTTGACCTATTAGGGAGGTGGTGTAATAGACTGGCAGGTCAGGAACTGGGAGGTGGAGGGGTGAAGAGACTGACAATATGGACTGCATTATTAAGATTGAACACAAGACCTTATACACAAAAACACAGCACTTTCCTGTTATCAGAGGCATAACAAGGTTCCCAGTAAACAATTTATTTCACCTGACCCTTTGCTAGCATACAATCTAACACACCCATCAACATAATACAATCTGTTTTCAGCAAGCTAAAATGCTTGTGCTGCAGGAAACAACTTTTTTCGCACACATACACACAGGAACCAACACACATACTTAATAATCAGTGTTCTGCATGGCTGACAGCACAGCCCCAACTAGCTGATGCAGAATGTTTTTAACACTGTTCCCCAGCAGCCTGATTAACTCTTCTCTTGATTGTTTACTCCTGTCCTAACCGTTCATGTCTGGATCCATTAGTCCAGTCTGTGTTACTCACCTTTGGATTGATTTATGCTGCCTGAAATCCTCTGATCTAGACTGAGTACACCTGTCACTGCTAATCACACTTGTCATGGAGAAACTCACCTAATTGTATTTGTCTAGATGATGAAGTGGTTCTGTTCCAGACATTAAAGGACTTCTGGATGCTGGCTTGAACAGGGCTGTTAATTGTTTGATAGCTATGCCTGAGGAAGCAGCAGAGTGTTCAGAGTGAAATACTTGAGCAAATCATTTATTTTCCCATATCTTTACATATTTTGGTAGCAGATTCACAGATACAGCACACACTGCTGAGGGAGTTGGGTTGAAGTGAAATTTTTTTTCATTGTCATCATGTTTTTTGGTATATGCATTCAAATCTTTTTATGGCAGTTTAGACCATAGAGATCAAAACAGATTAGCCTTGTCATTTGTTGTTACAAAAAGGCAGTTTGTCTAAGGCATCAATTGATGTCGTCGTCTTTAGCCTCAAGCTAGTGTACATGATGAGCACCAACCAGACTTATCAGCTCGTACACAGATCACACTGATGTGCACAGACCCTGGAGGCAGAGCTGGCGTATCTCACAGAGGATCAAAATGTGAAATGGGGCAGGAGGAGGAAGGAAAAATGAATTAATCTGGAAGAGAGGACTGGAAGTTCTGTTAGGTGCAGAAAAACAGAAAAGGAGAAAAGAGAGGCACAGAAAATTGGGAGTAAGTATGAGATGAATACTACGGGCTTAACCACCGCTTCTTGTGAAAATCAATTATGTTAATCGTTGTTAGAGATTGCCCTCACACCACCTTTTAATTCCTCTTGTAGAACTTGCACATGTAATCTTGTGCTCAAAATTGCAAACCTTTATCACTTTATGGTTTGTACAATATCTAATTGTCCTCAGTAAAACATATCGGTTCATGTCTTGCTTCTGTCAGTAGAAATGTTCCATAAAGCTGCTGCAAAGTACAAGCATTACCTTTAGAGACAACAAAAAGTCCATTTAAATATGAATATTTTCAGCTGATAGCATTGACAGCTCAGTTCATGAAACTGTCAAATGGTACATTTCTTAATATTTAGCCATGACAAGAAGCCATGCCATGAACCTGAATCCAATAAACTTGAGATTTGCCAAACTTTGTAAACTTGAGAGTTTCAGTGACAAAATGATGAGAAAGAATCCATGCTGTGGATAAGTCAGGGTCGAATGTTCTGCTGCTTGGCAGGGACCTGTGTTGTGTGGCCCATGACACACTAGTCATAATTGATCTCATGTGCCATGTGGGGGCCTCGCTGCTGGCAGCAAGTCTGTTGAAAATACTGATGAGGTGTCAGTATCATAGTTGCACCCTGACTCAGATGCAACAGTAATATCTTTATTATGTAGCAGTAATATCTTTATGTTGAAAGTGTCCTAGAATGGAACGGATCCAGTCTGAGGGCTTTCATCTTGAAAAGCAAATTTTCTACATAAACGTGACAATTTTAGCAGAATCATTTTTGGAAGTAGTCTTTCTGGGTTATCAGTTTTCTTTATATTGTAAGACTTTTTGTTTTCAAACCAAGCTTCTTGCCAGGCTGACTGTCATGAGTTCAGATGTTTATTTTTTGTGTGAGAATATCTAAGAATCATTAAGCATCTGTGCTCACCTTCTGTCTTTCCTCAATTTTCATTATCAAACAAATTCATTAGCTCAGGTTTTCATGTCTTGTTTGTTACATAATAAATATTTTCTAGGATAAAACAAACAAAAAAAAAACTTGAGTTGAGCAGATGGAAAGGGGAATATTGTAGATGACCTGTAACCTGGCTGTGTTTCTGTTTCAAGTCTAACAGTGTAACCAGTGGAGTAGTCCAAAATGCAGTCGCGTTATTGTGTAACCTAAGTGGTGACACCATCTTGGATCAAGAACCACTACATCAAGAAGGTACAGTATGTCCACAGTCTTCACTGATTCACAGATCGGAAAAATGAATAAATAAACTTATTTCTGCTTTGAATGATAATTACATGCTTCAGGTGAAGGAGATTGTCTAAATCCTAAACACATATGTGTCATTGACCTTACTGTGTTACTGTACTGTACTGGTGTTTACAGGGATCCAATCAGCTCATATTAGTTGTTACGTTTCTGGTCTGCAACTTTTTAACACTCAACGGTAACATACTGGCTGTATTTACTACATATTCATTGTTAATGTGTTGTGATTCCAGTAGCATTGAAGTGCAGTCAAATTGATGCTTTTGTCATTTTAGATCTGGTATATTTTAGGAAATTGAATTATTTAAGTCTTATTTTAGCATTTCAGAGTGCTAAAATAAGCATAACTCTTGGATTAGAATTTTAATTACAGAAATGCAAGAAAGGATTTGTAAGACATGAGGCGTAGGCATGTCAAAATCTAATATACAGGAATTAAATGAAAATGTTTTTCAGATATGTAAGTGTACAAATGTTGCCATCTCTGTATGTTTGTAAGATGTGTATATGAATTGTTGCACTATGTGGAAACAAAACAACACAATAATAGTTGTTTTCTCACATATCTGAATGTTTATTGGACTTCCTCCCTCTTGCTTTCATTCATTATGTGTCATTCTGTCTCCATCTTTTCCTCCGTAAACTTATTTTACCATCATTTCTTCTTCTCTGTGTATTTCCATTGGGTCAGCAATGCAGCACTTCACTAGTCAGCATCATTATCATCCAATCAGCTCTCCTCTCAAGAAGAAACTGTCAACCCAGCACTAATACCAGCCTGGCAATTAACGCCATCTCCTCTCGTTTTCCCTCCTCTTTTCTGTTTTCCTCTATTTTGTTATTCTCCTCATATCTGTTCTGTTCACCTTTGCTATCCTCCACTTTTCCTGTCTACTCAATGCATTTTGTCCCATCATCTCATCCCCTTCTTCTCTGTTCACAGCTTTACCCCTGCCCCTAGCCTCTATTTTGGTGTCTTCTTCTCCTCTCTCCCTTGTTTGAGTGTGGCGATGGGAGGGAAGAGGGAGAAGAGGAGAGTAGAGGAAAATGGAGGAAGCGTGTATAATTGGCTTTTTAAGGTGTGACAGAGAGGAGGGGAAGGGTGGTGTGTGAGTCTATATATCTGTATGTGTGTGTGTTGAGAGGCAGTGAAACAGTCAGTGACGAGCAGCAAAATAGGGAGGAGGGTTTTGTGCACTTGAATGTATTTATGCTTACTCTTCTGTATATGTTTAAGACAGAGACCATGTGTGAGTGTGTGGAGCAGTGGATGCTGTGGGATCGAGTGTGTGTGTGTAAAAGAGAGAGGGAGATGAGGTTTATAATTGGGCAGATTTGACTCTGACTGAGATAATACCCCCTGGGGAAGGAAGACAGAGATAGGGCAGAAGAAGGGAACGGCAGGAAGAAATAGAAGATGGTGAAAAAAGGATGAGAGGAGAGAGGGAAGATGAGGGAACCAAAAAAGGAAAAGAGAAGGTTAAAAGAGTAGCAGAAAGGTGAAGGAAGAAAGAATGAGATACGCAGAGAGAAATGGGGTACATTTGGGATGAATGAGATTATCGAGGAGAAGATTGGAGGTTAAAATGAGTGACAGAAAAAGAGCAGAAGCGGCAGCAGAAGACTAACATGATGCCAAAATAAGAGATGATTTATAAAGTTTGATTTTTGTTATGATCATTGATTGTTTTTATTTTAATTTGAGGGCATGTAGCATCCTAATGGAGAAAATCTCATCTGTAATCTGATTATATAAGAATTTGAAGCCTGGGGCTCCTCCACTGAGAGAGAATATGAAACCCGTTTTGTAGGCACATCGAAAAGCCGACTGAGTGATTTAATAAGGAAATGGACACATCAAGAGCATGTAGCACATCAAAAATTCAGCCCAACATTTCAGAAGTACTCACACCCTGAGCTATCCTTGAGTTTAGTTTTGGGCCGTGGTGTTCACAAGGTTTAAGATGATTAAAGTTAGGCTATCCTTTAATTAATTAGAAAAAGTCCTTCGGCGCTCCAAGTCCTTGAGGGTCTTTTAAAGTCCCTGGGTTTTAACCATCACTAACATTATTCCTCTTGACCTTCTGCATATACTTTTAAAGTAATTACTTCTGTGCAGGTGTTTTCTGTGGAATCTGAATCAATAATGTGCCATTTGAGATTAGTTTCTTGTTATTTTCCCAAACAAGGTCTCAACATATCCTATAATGGCTCTTTCACATTGTGTCCATGTGTATCCAAGCTTTTTAAAAACATCTTTTAAGCCTCCTCAGTACAAGTGATATTATTAGGATCAGCTTTCCATATTAATATTTTCATACTAGCAACTCCCTCGAGGTCACTGCATTGACTGGTTTTCATAGTGGAAATCATTAACCCACTTTTGATGTCGTGCAAAGGTTTACTGTTTTCACGTTACTGGTGGATCTTATGGATATTGTTTTTTACATTTTTGTGAAAGTAATTATTTTGTGAACAATTAGTCCCCTCTGGGTTTGAAGAATGATAAAAACATAAAAAAGTACATTTGGTATAAAAATGAATTTTATATGCATCACCTCATCTTTGATGAGCACTAACAATGATACAAAGATTAAAAAAGATTTGTTTTATTGAAATGTTTTTTGTTATTATTATTATTAATCATCTGTAACCAGTTTAAATAGTGTGTTTTTTTATCTCTGGGGAAACTTTCTGTCGTTACCTAAAGTAGTGCTCTGAGACTTCCTTTCTGTTGCTTCTCAGAATACTATTTTACTGTGATTTATAAATAGATAAGTTGCAAATCACTGAAGAATTGCTATTTTTAACTTATAGTCTAAAATACGGAAATCTCAGAGTCAGAGTCCTTTTCTCACATAAAGTACGCATCAGGCCTAAAAATGGAAAATTGACTTAACGTGTGATACACTGGGAAATAGTTTTGTCGTGGAAAAACAAAAAATCATGTTGTCCTTTTGTCTTTTATCCTTTTAGGTCAGAGCAATACTTGCTTATATCACAATTCGAATTGAGAGTGCTATGACAGCTAAACATATTGTTTGTATTAGCTGAGGTTATCCCCGCCTGTATAATGACGGCATCTCTGTGTGAATGTATGGGAAGGAAAGCGTGATTATAGAAAATATAATAGGTATGAGGGATTCTATTAAACCTAAAGCAGAGTCAGAGGTTTTTTAATGTGTGAACATATATCTTACAAGTATCGAACCATCCCATCCATCTTGTGTATACACCCATCTATCATGCTCATGACAGGCAGAAAATACCAATTTCTAGTCACTAGTCCATTAACCAGGAACTTCTTGCTTTGAGGCAGTCACATTAACCATCACACCAAACATACCACACTTTCTACTTTTACACTTTAATAAAATTACTTTTCAATAAAAGTATTTATCTTAGCTGCTGAAATTTCACTTCTTGATTACTTTATTGGAGATTTTTCAAAATTCTTGTGCTTCGTTCATCACCACGTTTCCGTGCATTTTATTGTAACCAGTTTAGAATATAGAAATAAAAGCAATGGACCAGTTGAATCTTTTCTTCAAAGAAAAGAAATGTGAAAAAAAAATTTAAATAGTAGACTGCAGCTGGAAAGGCCATACATGCCCTGTGACCTCCAGATCCCTCCAGGGACTCAGTCAGCTGAGAGGAATGCTTTTATGCAGCCTGCAGGCAGATTAGGAGACCTGATGGGAGTATAAACAATGCATCCATCTGAAATTTAGTACTCTGTGCAGCGCTTGTGATTATGTGAAGTTTTGTTTTCTTTACTGCTCAAACTTTCTATTAAGAACAGCCTAGAATCAAAATTGAAATAATATTTTATGCACTTCATTTTTACCTCAAGTCTGCCGAAAAGACAGAACATCATATTCTATGTTGGTCTGCATCATAAACCATCTCACGCCATGTGTCTAACGCCTAGACTTTCTGTCTTGTTTTATCGACAGCTCAGCTACAATTACAGAAACCCAACATTGTTAGAGTTCACCAAACATAGTTTTAAATGCAGGACATCTCATGTCATATTAAATTTAATGAACAATTGAACACAAGTCTGCCCTTTGCTAACTGCTATTTATTCTCCTCTCAGTGGGTTTAGCAGTCCAGTGTTACGCCTAAAACAGTTCTTCATACTGGGATGGAGTGAAGTGAAAGAGAAAGAGATATGAGAAGGAAAAAAAACTGGGGTGAGAATGTAATGAAGTGGATTTCTATTGGTCCTCGTTATGTAACCAGTTTATGGGCTCTTGTGCTCTGATACTTTTAGATTTTTATGTGATTTATCTCTCTCTCTCTCTACCTCTACCTCTACCTTTACTGGGCAAACTGATGGCAACGAAATGCCAATTGACCAAGAAGGGAGAGAGTTTCTCATCCTGCACAGGAGCTATCGATCTACTGTGGGTTCGAAGCAGAATTCACACTTACAGACTTTTACTCAGATTTCTGTGTAGTGTTACTCTGTACATACAGATGAAAGTTGGCTATTTGACTGTTTGGCTGACAGACCGAAAGAATTTACTGAGTAGAAATGTTTTTATCTGCCATGCCACCAAAATTTGTCATTTCCATTTACCCATCAGATTTAATAGGTAAGTGTGTCCAGACCTTTGAATTGTAGTATATTTAATTGGAGAAAGATGAATATATCACTGCAGGTATCAAAAATGATGTCGGTTATGTTGTTGGACAAGATGCTGCATGACAAACTGCTCACCTGATAGTAATGTCATTTCCAAAGAAACTGGTAAATTCACAACAACCAGTAGATTTGTTCACATAACCATCTAGCAAAGAAAACCTAGAAAGTCCAACCAACAAGCGTTCCAGTGGATTGTAACCAGCCTGCTGGTCTCAGCACATAGCTATGTCTAAAAACATTGAGCACATTTAAAACTGCCTTTCTTACTAAGCAATTGTAGTAATGATCATAAGATGCACGTCACTTAACCACAAACAGTTCACAAACTCCTTAGATGATTGAGACATGGCAACTCCTTGTGAAGCCAGCACACAATGTTCAGATTAAAGTTCTTGCAAAAGGTCTCGGCAGTAATATCTTTTATCTTTCTCCTTCAGCCATTCTAATTTCCCAAACATCACAGCTAGGTAAACCATTTCATTCCAAACCACCATAAAAGCTAAATCTTAAACACTATTGCTAAAGAGGCAATGCTCCATCTGATTCACTAACTTCCCTTGCGGAACAGATGAACTGCTGGACAATAAGCAGCAAGGTCAGCTAGAAAGTTGTGGCTTCATAAAGAATGCACCTTTGCAGACAAACCACAATTCCAATTCAACTTCCTCTCCATTCGGTAGCAGAGGGAATTCTGTTCAACTTTTGAAGTCCTTAGGAAGAATGTGTCACCTGGAGACAAAAATAGAAGTTTGTACAGAGTCTCTGATTCAGGGATCTCAACCTGCAGTCCATGAGGGCCCCTGTTCTGCAGGTTTAGGATGTTTCCCTGCTTCAACACAACTCGCTCAAATTAATGGTTCATTGTGCAGAATTTGTCAACAACGGTCAGATACATTTCATTTGAATCACCTTTGTTTGTGGGAAAGTAGGAAAACACCTGAAGATTGCAGGTTTGTTGCTCTTGGAGGCGCAGGTTTGAGATCAGTCCTCCCATTTATTTTTGCCCTACTTGAAGCAACAAAATAGACCAACTGAAATGACCTTTGTGAGTATGGAAAAGTTTCAATGCAAGTAAATGTAGCTTAAACATTTTAATTTTCCCATTCTCCCTAGACCAACGAAGGCTTTTTGAGTCATCTGACATTGTAATTCTAACTAATTTTAAATGATTGTGCTTTGATACAGTTTTTACATAACTATTTGAATACTGATGTCAACATAGTAACAGAAAATGTGTCAGACAGATCTATTAAAACATACATACTGGTTTGTTTATTAGTGCAGCACAGTCTGGTCCACTTATTTAGTCCTTATTCTAATCATTTTTAATTAAAAGCCGGTTTTGGGATACAGCTTTTCGTAATGTGAATGTTTATTTACACCTACAATCAAATAATAATTGCAACTCAGACCTTTTATAGCAACCTCCCCACAGGGATTACATTACACGTGGGTCTTCAAGGAAAGGCATGCATCACAACTTTGCAAGTCATGTCAAGTGCAAATATACTAGTGCATGGCATAAACAGGTTTATAGCAAAAATATCAGAAATATCACATTTCCAGGCAAAAAGTTATTTTAACCACCATAAAAAGAGGGGGATTGAAAGGCGACTGGACAGCGTCCATTACAAAACAAACAATGATGTTTTTCACAGCGTTGACAGATTAATGCTGTTCTTTTCATTTAGGAATCATCTGGAAACTTTTGGAAAAATGTGGGTTATATTGTGGTCAAAGTGGACATTTTTAAAGTTCTATCTTAGTACATCAGGTTAATGTTTTCAGGGAAACTCAACTGCTTTTCATAGGAGACGAGCTCTTCTCAGTTAGATCATATCCCAGTTGCAGCCAGTCACCCAAAGCTAATAAAAGTTTAACTCTCCTTTCTCCTTTCATTTAAAGTTAGAAAATGTATACCTATGTACTTTGAGGTTTTTCTTTAAAATGAAACAAAGTCCCAGACTATTTTCCTTAAGAACCTTTTGACACCTGTAGAAATATTACCTCTCTTTGTCTGTGTATAATACATAGAGATAGATGTGATGTAATGAAAGAATGACTATTTATTGTGTCACCACCTTTTCCCAGCCCTTAAAAACAGTATATTATTATTAACCAATAGAAAGTAATTATGTAGAATAGATTTCGCGTTAAAGGGACTGCATTGTCAGATTACATTAACCAGAGGAGGTCTTTGTTTGACTGAGCAGTCCAAAGTGGAGCAGCCTTTCTAATTAACTATGAGGCAGCTTGACAGAATAACAATACATCTCACTGACAGCAGGCGAGCTCAGTAGCTTTCTAGTTTCTGCTGTGTTGCACTTGCACTTATAAAAATAAGCACATCTGCATTCTAAATAAAGATCTGTTGGAATGAGAAACAAAACTGGGTGTACTTTCCCCAGTGAGGGCAATGATTTAATGCACTTGTTATTTAGCTGAGAGGCTTGTCTGTGAAATGAAGTAAATGTTTGATTATGAATTTTGACGTGCCAAAATGTACATTTTTGCAATGTGCATTATGTCATCCCAGCAATAACAGAATCTATTCTGTATCGACAGCCCAGCTACGGTTACAGAAACCGAACATTGTTAAACATCCTTAAAGGTTGTTCTAAATGAAGAACTTCTCGTGTCATATTAAATGTATTGAGCGATGGAAATAGTTCATGGCAGGGATCTCCAAATCCAGTCCTCGGGGGGGTTGGTGTCCTGCAGGTATTGAAAGTTTGCTGACTGAAACACACCAAATTCGAGATAAGTTTAAGTTTATTTATTTAATGCATTTTAATTAACATAAAATGTAAATATGCCATATTTAGCCAAACGGCTACTTTCCATCTTGTCCCTGGCAGATCAAAACAAGAACTTTCATAATGATTAAAAGATTTATTAAATAAGAAACCAAAGAAAAAAATTATATAATTACAACAATATAAAAAAAGATTTAAAAAAAATATGTTAAAAAACAGAAGACTGGGAGGACGTGCAAAACAGGGAGGGGCCTTTCTGTGTAGAGCACATGTGTCAAAGTCAGGTCCTACAGGGCCGGTATCCAGAAGGTTTTGTTGTTTTCTGCACTAACACACCTGATGCAAATCAAATGGATCCAACAGGTTCTTGTCAAACTTTTCATTAATTTCATTCAGCTGTGTTGGAGCAGGGAGACAACAAACACCTGCAGGGACACCGGCCCTCGAGGACTGGACTCCAACACCCTTGGTGTAGAGATTGCATGTTCTCCTTTGTATTGGATTTGGTGGGTTCTCTTCTCTCCAATACTCTCCAGGCTTCCTCCCACCATCCAAAAACATGTGCTAGGTTAGTTGGTCATTCTAATTTGTCCCTGAGCATGAGTGGTTGTTTGTCTTACTGTGTTGACCCTTTTATGGACCGGTGGGTGTACCTGCCTCTAGCCTGCTAATTAATAAGATAAGCTCCACCAACTCAGCGACTCAGAATTAGATTAGGA
Source organism: Pseudomugil tenellus (assembly GCA_037177515.1). NCBI lineage: Eukaryota > Metazoa > Chordata > Actinopteri > Atheriniformes > Pseudomugilidae > Pseudomugil > Pseudomugil tenellus. Next base: position 21,553,880 of record JBAMHX010000007.1, on the reverse strand, counting down.
AGTATAGAAAATGAATGAAAGGAACACAAGTCCGACATTTGCTAACTGCTATTTATTCTCTTCTCAGTGGGTTTAGCAGCCCAGTGTTACGCCTAAAACAGTTCTTCATACTGGGATGGAGTGAAGTGAAAGAGATATGAGAAGGGAAAAACTGGGGTGAGAATGTAATGAAGTTTCTATTGTTGCTAGTTATGTAACCAGTTTATGGGCTCTTGTGCTCTGATACTTTTAGATTTTTATGTGAGAATTTAAACCTGCCCAGCTGGTGCTCTGATGAATCCAATGTGATACGAAGCTCTCTCTCTCTCTCTCTCTCTCTCTCTCTCTCTCTCTCTCTCTCTCTCTCTCTCTCTCTCTCTCTCTCTCTCT
>JBAMHX010000007.1:21517708-21543700 GCA_037177515.1 Pseudomugil tenellus | reverse complement strand
CCCCCCGCCCCCCCCCCCCCCCCCCCCCCCCCCCCCCCCCCCCCCCCCCCCCCCCCCCCCCCCCCCCCCTTTTCATTGACCTGGATCTTTGGTAAATTGGCTCTTTGATCAACTTCCTTTGAAATGGCAGTGATAAATGAATGTGATATCACTCAGCAGGTGGTCTTAATTACCTCCAAAATAGTGGATGGTGATAGCAAACCACTGGTTTTAATTTTCATTTGTGCTGTAAAACTATAATGAATATGAAAGTTATATTTCTAAAGTACAAATGTGTCAACATTGGTTTGTTTCTGTTGGTGAAATTATTGTTACCCTGATAGACGTCCTAAAGAGGACAAAATGAGAAAAAACAGCCACACTTAAATAGATCATGAGACAATATAAACTGTAGTCTTACTCAGCTGCTACATGTACATGTCATACCGAGATTTTATGGGTTGTGTTGAAGAAATGTTGCTTTCTGACGGTACATTTAATCTTATGAGATTTCGTCCCTCCTTTTTTCAGATACAGACTACTAACACATCTGATTGGCTAGAATCTCCTGAAGGGGCAGAGCTAATTGGTCTACTGCAGGATTTGACGACCTCCAACAGGTTTGCCTTTCTATAGTATGTTTCTATGCATCTCTTGTAGTTTTATACCTGCCATTACTTAACCATTGGTATAGGTTCCCATCACCTGCTGGGGTAAGCAGGCCACATGTATCTGTTATTGCCACTTCCTTCAGTTACTCTTCAGGAAGGCCAAGGCATTCACAAGAAAATAGACTATTTTCTTGGTCAACTCAACTGTCCTTTACAGTCAGATATACTTGATAAACCTCATAGCTGCAGCCAGATTAGATCTTGGTTAAATGCACGAACCACAGTGGCTCCACTTTAAACTCATTCCTGCTTACTGAACCTGTTTCACCCATTGAAGTCTTAATCCACAGATCCAGTGTAGATAATGGACATTTTGAAGGCTACAAATTGCTGTTATCTGAGAAAGTTTGCGTGCAGTCAGTGGTCACCAGTTGCTACATGTTCACATTCACAAGATGTCATTTGTTAGGTACATTGGCACATCTGAGAATCTGATTGAATATTTAGGACTTAAAAAATATGCCACGGCTGCCATTTAGCACTATTCATATTTTTTATGGACAGGAGATGTTGGAGCAGCCAAGTTGTCAGGGGTATCTGGTTTGTTGGGCTCAGGATTGGGTCTCTGTTTTTGCAGATGATGTGGTTCTGTTGGCTTCATCGGGCTGTGATCTCAGCTGTCGCTGTAGCGATTTACAGCACAGTATGAAGCAGTTAGATGACAGTCAGCACTTCCTAATCTCAGACTATGGTCCTCAGCCAGATAAGGGTGTGGTGTCCTCTCTGGGTTAGGAACAGGTGGCAATCACTGGCTGACGATTGTGAAGCCAATACGGAAATAGAAATACTTGCAGTTCACCACTAGATGACTGGCACCAATAGCGAGCAATCACCGTGACTGAGCCCTCTCAGCTTTACCTTTTCATCCATTTTGGGTTTTTCGGTAATGACGAAACACCAAGATGGCGACGGTAGAACCCACCTATTGGCTTCAAATGTGCTCTTCAGAAACCTATAGGTCTCGTGGTGGTATGTGCTGTCCAGTATTTATATACAGTCAATGGCTGGGAATGAGATAGAGAGAGATAGGGTGAGAAGCACGACATGACTGATAAGCCATAAGTTACCGATATTTTTATGTTTACTATAATCTGCAGTTTGTGCTGGATGCAATGTTCATGTTGTAGCACAAAATGTGGTTCCTTTAAAATTCAGTAACATATGTACGGCTTATCTCCAAATATGAATATGTAATTATATGAACTGACATACTGTGTCTACATCAATTACAAAATGTAATCAAATATCTAAAATAAAATGCATACTTAAACATTGGGTAAATTCTGTAACCTGTTCTCTATCTCTTAAAAAGTTTTACAGCGGTCTGAATGGTTAGATTGACCCTCTGTGTTATTGTTTTAGCTTTAGCACCGCTAGCTGCTGCAGCGGCGCCTTCATATATTTTCTATACTTCTTTGCTCAATGAGGATTTTTCAGATGAGTGATTAGATTAGTTGTTCTAAAACTTGAACTCTTTTTCTCACTTCTCTGAATTCCCAGCAATGCTGTTTCAGCTTCTGTTATAATACGACCGTACTGCTCATTATTAGTCAGGCCAAACATTGGTCTGGCTCTGCAGGTAAGGCGCGTATGTCCGCCATCTTGGCTAGCTTTAGCTCTGCGTTGTCTGAGTAAAATAGCCTAAAATTTTGATATATTATCTGGGATTTTTATCGGAAAAATGTACTTATCAAACAATAACCTAAATCGGCAGATATTTTATTGGTCCGATAAATATTGTGCATCCCTAATGTAAACTCCCCTTCCAGCCTGACTCCAGGAATGTGCCCATATTTTTATCGTTATATGAGCTGCTTCTTTTAATACCAGTCAGATCCATGAATGGCTCGTGTGAATTAATCTGTCTGATCCTCAGCTGAGATCCGGTTCTATGATTATTAGCTGCTGCATGAAATCAGTTGTACAGCTTTGGATTAAAACAATGATACTTTTAGATTTACCGTCACACACAAAAAAACTCTTCCATTAAAAGGATTGAGAAGACTTTTTTAAAAAAAAATAGAAGCTGTGGGAAAACAGATTGTCATTTCCACATGTCAAAAGTTCCTCAGCTTTTAGTTTGGTTTGTACACATAATAGGATCGTCCTGTCATTATTTGTTGGTTTCTTTTCCTGAACTTCAAGGCTAATTTCAGACTATTTTTAATAACAAAGTTTTTGGTTAAAACTATGATAAATAGTGCTTCTAGTTTGATGTATAAGTTGTCAGTAACCGTGGCGTGAGGTGAGCACCTGTATCTCTGCATCAGGCTGTTTTTATGAGTATGTGGGTGGAATATTTGTTCCTCTGTGAGCCAGTGGTTTTCTCACTATAGCGACCATGCCTCCTTTGATGACTAGCGACCTGTCTCACACAAACATAGACGCAAACACACAAGCAAAAGGAAAACACACAATAGTGACTTTCACTCCCCTCTATATACAAGTTCCGTCTCAAACACACAAACACCCTGTCAGACCAATAATAAAGGTGCATTATTGGTCTGCTATAGAGGCCTCCCTTCTTCTTCCCTCCCTCTCACCTCCTTTCTCTTTGCTCACCTCTTTTCTTTTCTCCTTTGTCATTCTCCACACCCATGTCCCCCTCCCATTCCCTCTTCATTTTCTGTTTTTACCTTATTTTCTGGTTTCTCTTCTTGTGCCCTACTACTTCTCTCCTTCTCTCCCCTCATTTCCTCACTCCCCTCTCTCTCTCCAGCAGATGAAAGCACAGATCAGCTCTTGCTTTTGAAGTGGCCGAGACTGGCACCCTCCCACTGGTTTAGCAGTAGGAAGAGGGGAGCAAAGGTTTTAGGAGAAAGGGCAGGAGATGAGAAGAGTTATGTAGAGAGAAGAGGGGAGGAAGGAATGGGAGGAGGTGGGTGAGGTTTTAATTGAGAGGATGAGAGGAGTTTGGGCCGAGGCAGGAGGGGAACGAAGGTTTGGGAGGGAGGTTTGAAGTCTGGGTTGAGATCCTACCCCAAGTGATGTCATTGAGCTTTTACCATGGCAACCTGAGGAATGTCTTTTCAAAACCTCAAGCCTGACCAAGAGTGGAGGGAGGGGCCTAACTTGGAGTCTTGGACATTCTATGAACCATAAGAGTTTTAGATTATCTCGTTTTCCTGATGATCTTTTACAGGAGTCAGGCTGTATATTAGATCAATTAAGAATTGTTAACCATACACATTTACACTCAGTCCTGCTTACTCTGGATGATGACACAGTGCTGTAAAAACCTTCATTTCTGTACTATTAATTACCTCTACCCAGCTAAGGGAAATATTGAGTCGAATGTGGTAATGGAAAAGCTTTTTTTCTTCAATTTACAACCTTTTTGTTAGTTTGTTTTTTCTGTGGCCCTCTAGGACGCTGCGAGTGCCAATTTAGGGCTGTGAAAATGCAGACATGTAGAAGTTCTCTTTAAACTTTTATGGACCCAATTTATGTTTTTAAAACTCAAAAACTTTCAAGGGTTTCTGAACCCTCAGGGAACTGTATTAATTACATTAATTACCTTGGATTCTAATTAAGTAAGAGGAGTGGGTGGGCTAATGCAGACCTGGCTATCAGGCTGCCCCCAAAGACACCTGGGAGTAAGAGGAGAGGGGTGGGGGTGAGGAAGGGAAGAGATGATTTCACCCAGCCACAATACTGAGTCTGCTGATAATTAATGTAAATACAGGATTTTTGTTACAATGTCAACTGTCGACTAGAAAAAACAATATACGGTTACATCAACAATCTATTTTTGAGGTCCATGTGTAAAACATTAAAAACTGCTGATCTTTCGGCTCAGAGTTGCTCTGACAACCAGGTCTGACCAGGGTTGGACCATCACTATGTGTGCTGTGTGCTTTTGTGTGCACAACACAGCACAGATTTAGGTTGATGCATGTGACCTGAACCAGGGAAGTTGCAGCTGTAAAGCTCAATCCTGACAGTTCACACTGCATCACTGCTTGCTCTGTTTGAACCTCTCCTGAGTAATAAAAGGAAACTTGGTTTGATAAATTCAACCTAATAGAGGAATCATATGGAAGTTCAGTTATGTGTATTGCACCTGGGAAAGATGTGATTGGAGGACACAGCATCTCTCCTTTTTTCTACACTAAGTGTAGCCAAATTTTATATATATAAATATATATATACACACTAGTATGTGTATTACATAATATCTGCATATCATTATAGTAAACAACAAAAGTGAATGATTTTTTCCATTTCTTCATCCTAGGTGTCACGTCGATGTGATTCCACTGACAGGAGAAATCCTTCATGAGATCCACAGATCCAAGACGCTCCAGTCTTCAGTTGATTAAGTGTTAAGAATTTTTTTGCTTCTTAATCAAATAGCACTTCATATGTTTTGATAACGCATTTAATTTGCATGTAGTTTTTCAATAAATAAATTAGCTTATTTAAATGACTAATTGTAATAAAACACTTCTTGAAGCTTTAAGATGGTAGTAAACATTACTATAGTATTCACTAATCCATCTAGAGGGTAATATTCATCTGCGCATGGGACCAGGATGATGAGAAGATGGTAATATTCATCTGCGCATGGGACCAGGATGAGGAAATTGTACAGTATGAATATCATGTGTTCAGTCTGTACAGCATTTCAGCAAAAGCACTCGTTTAGGTTGTCACAAGCATCACAGCACTGAACTGTTTAATGCTCCAGTCTGGTTTAATAACATTGGGTCATTAGATTACATCAGATTGATTTAGTGTCATTTCCACATTCCCTGGTCAGTGCACATTAAACTCAACTGTTTTTGGTGACATGATGTCTGACATGAAGCTGTGTGGTTAGTCAGTCGGAATAATTGGAGTAACTTTATCACTCGGACGCTAACCTTTAACTATTTGGCATTTATCTTTGGAAGCTGTTAGATGAAAAATTAGCCTGAAAAAGTATGAAATGATATCATGCACCAATAAACGATAAAGCAGCACCTTCCTCCACGAGAACACACCCAACCCTCCTACCTCATATGCACCCTGGAGTAAACCTTTACCTTGTGTTGCTAGGTAACTTTAAAAAGCTGAAAAAAGACAAACATCCAGGTGAAATGACAGTCCATTTTATTGTTTCAGAACACAGCAGGCTACAGAAACCAGCGCCTCTAATCACCTCACTCTTTAGTAACAGCAGACCAATAGGAGCATTCTCCACCCATGTCCTTTTACAGACACTCCCACCTGACTCGGTCAGCTAAAACCCCTTTGGAACAGCAGAGACACATCAGTGTCCTTTAAAGCAAGAATAGCTTGATATTTGGACCATGATTTCCAATTCATGTTTTTTTTATACAAAAGCTACACAATGTTACATTTGATCTTCATAATACAATTCAACTGATTAACTTTAGTGTTTGGACACCATTTAAAATGTGATCAGATTCTTTACTTGGATGGAGCATCACCATTAAAATGAAAAAAAAAGAAAAAAGGACAAAAAACCCAACACTATCAGACTTAAAATACCATGGACTGCAAAAGTAATGAGTATCAATGCAGAAAATGAACAAAGCTATTCAGTTTGTACCATTACAGACTTGAAGAAAAACAGAATAAAAAAGTAAAACAAAATAAGTAAAAATTAACACATAAAAAGGGGTTTTTGAAAACTGATCACTGAGATCAAAATCTGTGTTTCATGTCAGGATTTGTAGTCGGTCCCCCATCAGGATGAGAAACCAGAACCGAACCACACTAAAATCTACTTTGTCCCAATGGAGTTCCCATAGACAGGAAACTCTGCTCGCTGTTGTTGAGTCATCTTCAGGCACTTTCTGAAACCCCGCCTCCTCCATATGGGCGAATCACGATGCAGGTTCATCCAGATCACATGATACAGCTGCAACAGGCAGAGAGAAATGAGTGGAGGAGGGTAAGGGGGGGGGGGGGTGTAAAGGGCCACACATGGAGATCAAACAACAAGTAACTCAACACACACTACATCAAAGGTTTGAGTTTCAGAGCAGAACATGCAACAGCCACATAGCAAATCCACTCTTCTCCTTCCACCGCCCTTTTATTCAGACCCACTGCGTTTCCATGTTCAATCTTTGCAAAGAAGTTACCACCATTGATTCCAGTTGATACATCAGTCCAGACCAGTGAGAAGTCAGTCTTACCTAGTAGAAAGTGTAGTGTAATGTTGCTCTTGTTATTTACAGATCGGTATCAAACCAGGCCAGTTGGTTTGAGTCTCCAGGTGGCAGGCCTTCTATCAGTTCCTGGGCATGTCCCAGGTCAGGCAGCCCTTCTACAGGGGGGTAGTCCTGGCCAGGGTGGTGGCCTCCACCCAGATCATGGTCCATCATGGGTTCCATACCCATAGAGTCCCCTCCGTAACCCCCCGAATGGAAGGAACGGTAACTTGGGTCTGGGGAAGCGGGGAATGGATGAAGGAGAGGCATGGGAAGCAGAGCAGTTGTTAGAAGCATGTTAACAAACCACACTGTCACACAGTAGTATGATCATTTAAATAACACTGCACAGCAACACACCATCAGCACACAGTCTTTCCTCCACTTTGTGTTGAGCAATGCTCAGAAAGTTTAGTATATTTCTCCAACTTAAAGTCTCTTCATTGATCTTTTTTTTTTTAAAAGCCAGAGGAAGGAGAGCGGTGCAAATAAAGAGCAAGCTCAGCCGGTGGTGCTATTACTTTTGGACAACTGAAAGCAGCCGCATTGAACTTCCTGGAGCCTCGTGTGACTTAAAATCAATCTGTCCTTCAACATTGCTGGCCTTCACCATCTCTAGTTGCTTGTGCAATAATCAATTTTCATTAATGGTGTCAGCAGTAATGATGTAGAGATGGGGCTCAGAGCAACACTGTCTTGCTCTGCAGACACGATTTAAAGTCGCTGCAGAGGTTGGACTTTAAAGGCAAACTGGTCAGATGTAAGCACTGACCCGGTGAAATGGATTAAAATGTTTTCTGGGACAAACTGATGGGGCATCCTTTAGACTAACATACAAATCTGAAGAGACTCACCTTCCTGTCTGTAGCCCAGAGGCTCTCCCTGTGCGCCAATGTCCAAACCCAAATCTCCAGTCTGCAAAGTCATAAAGAGGCAAAAGAATATTTAAACGGGTGGAAAAGCTGCAGGACGGCTCCACCAAGCTTTCTGCCAGGTACCTTATTCCACCAGGAGCTTTTCACAGTGTCTGTGTTTACGTGAGGATTGTGTCATAAACGTTTTGTTGGTTTGTTTTAAGGCTTTACAGTGAATAAATTAGTAGACAGTAGGACAAACGTGGACATGTAGTCTTCTACTTGTGAAATCCACTTTGGTCCGACTCAGCTGATTTCCTGCCTGAATGATCTGCTCTGTTCTAGATTGATGTGGTTTCAAAGGAGCAAAACAGAAAAGCTTATTTTGGGAAAGTGGACAGCAATGGCACTTCTGGGATGCTGCAGAAACGCACCACAGCAAACCCAGTAGAACCACTTCCATTGACTGGTTTTGTCCCGATCAGCTGAGAACGCGTTGTGGAGCCACACCGCTTTCATATTCAGTAGAACCGAAGTGCAACCCCTTCAAAATTAGGTCATGAACAAACTTTCCAATAGTCAAGCAGTTGAGGGTTTAGTTCGTACCTCATTCCAGGCCATTGGTTCAGTCCTGAAGAGCGAGCTGGTGAGTTCTACAGAGAGACGTTTCTTGTAATCTTGTGGTTTGTCCTCCGACATGCGGAATAGAACTGCTGCCGCATACGTTGCTAAAAATTGACAAATGATGGGTTTTAAGTGCAAGTGCAGAAATAACATTTCACTCTGAGTCAATCTTGAACTTAAGGGGAAAACAATGTAGGTGCTGCTATTGTATCCGATAACAAAACACCCTGCAGCACTGAAATGGCTTCTGTTAACATCCACAAAGTTACGTGTCAGCGGTTATGTGAATGGTGGCAGTGTGTAAATCAACTGGTTTTATGTACATACCAACTCCTTCATTGCGGCTGTGCAGCAGCTCTGTGAGTGGGGCAGTGGCTCCCTCAGCCTCGATGGCCTCAGCAGCCTCTTTATCCTGAGCCAGCTCACACAGCACACCTGCTGCTACACGCTGGATGTTCTCAATGGGAGAATACAACAGCTGCACACAAGCACACAACACCGCAAGGTTAACAGAAATTCTCCTGGCGAGCACCTCTTATACCCAAGTAGTCAACGTTTCAGGGAGACAGATTTTAAATGATTGCATTCTTTAAACTGGTTTCCTTCATGGACATTCACACAAACAGGAAACACATCAGACAACTTACTTGTACAAAGAGTGGAATGGTATTGAGTCCTCTGATGACTATTCTGTTGTGGACGTCTCTTGCCAGGATATGAAGTGCTCCCGTGCAGCCCTCCACAATCTCCTCCATACGCACCCCCTCCTTAAAAAAAAACCAAAAAACATTGAAACATTGAAAGGTTTGCAGTGTTTTTTCTCCCCTTTCTGTTAATTTCTTTAAGTTGAAGTTGACTTTAGAACTAAAACTGATCAGATATCAGCAGGAAATGTTTCATCAACGTGCTGGGTGGTTTTGCAAAGCAGCACATCATGTAACACAGACCAAAGAAGTTTATTACAGCGGTGTGAATTCACAGAAATGCTCTTACCACAAACTGCTGCTGTGTGCCTCCCATGCTGGTGCGTCTCTGTGTGTCTTGGTGTGCTCTGACCAGTAGCTGAACCAGTCTGGGGATGGCTCCCTGCTCCCTCAAAGGGGCATGGTTGGCAGGACACAGAGCCAGGTTACGGATCAGACCAACTGTAGCCTGATAAAGGAGTACAGTAGTATGTCAATGATGGGCTTTCAATCCATTCTTCATAATGTTAAAGCCAAATCTTATGCTTTAACATATACTAGTAAAAAGCCTTTGTTCGTTATTAATTTTTACCGTTTTGTTTTGTTTTAGCAACAGCACCAAAGCTGTATTACCGCTTGGTTCACCGTTTCAGAACAGAAAACTGCAGCTGTGTACCTTGATGAGTGGCCAGTGTGAAGGGGGATGCAGTAATTTGACAACCACAGGCAGGCCATAGTGCAGTCTGACAGCATTCTGTGCCATCTCAGCATCCTGGTGTCGAGATGTGAGGTGACGGAGGGCACAAATAGCTGGCTCTGTGATGTCTTCTCTATCTCCAGCACGAAGTACTGTGCGAACTAATGCCTCAATACCACCAACCTGGAGGGGAACACGTAGCATGACAGACTAATGGTAACAAAGCAAACACATCAGTGATAAAAATCTACTTGCATGACTGACAAGAGACACATCTACTATGGTTGTACATCAGCTGTGGGATTGCGTGTTCTCACCTGACAGACCATCATTTTATTCTTGTAGTTGTTACAGGTCAGATTAGACAGGATGCCAGCAGCACAGGTCACCACATTAATGTCATCACTGCCGAGCAGCTGCACCAGTGTTCCAAGTAGACCTTCCATTCCCTCCTGCACGGCATACAGGTTTGTAAAACGGCACAATAAGTACACCATAGTATAAAAAAGTTAAATGTTTATTTATTTATTGTTCTTTTGTTGAGCAAAGCAAGTTGCAAACTTAATGTGATGCTAAAGCTGAAACATTTATAGTATCTTTGACGTGATTACACAGTGGAGTTTATCATCACCTGTTTGGTGGCAGCATCAGATAAGTTCCTGAGAGTCCACAGACAGTTCTGGACCAGTCTCTGGCTGGGGTCTGTCAGGTGCAGCCCCAGGGCCTGCATACCTCCTGGACACACACAGGAAAATTAAATAAAAAGGAAAACAGTACATGTGCTCATATTAACATAATTGTTTTCAATAAACATACCAGCTTCAACAATGGCGGGTTTGTTACTGGAACACACGGACAGAACTTTGAGAACACGGCTTGTGGTCCATAACAGTTTCTCATACGTGTATGTCCTCATAATGTTGACCAAGGCTTGGGGGCCACCACTTGCCAGGATAATCAGCTACACAAACAGAAATCACTCCACATTAGCGGTACATCAAACAGAAAACGTGCCATTATATTGGTGATTACTTTAAATTGGTATGTAAATGATCAATATGTGTAAACAGTATTATCCAGCATTACCTTGCTCTCCTGGTTTCCATATGCCAGTATCTGAAGACAGTCGGTGGTGATGGCCAGGAACTTGACATTGGTTTTGTTGAGCAGAGCTACCATTTTCTGTAGGCCACCTGCTAAACGAACAGCCATCTTCGCTCCCTCCTGGTGCAGAAGGAGGTTGTGGAGGGTGGTGATGGCATAAAACAGGACAGAGTCCACTGGCGAACTGCAGAAGCCAGAACAATTCGATTAAATAAGAATAACTCGCCCGGATTAAATGTGTCCATTTGCTTTTTATTTTAAAAAACAGCATGATAAAAATTTGTTTCACCAAGGATGGGAGGTCTGTCAGTTAGTTGTCCAACTTTGCTTCAAATACACAATTGAAAACACCCCCACCCCCTCAAATCCAGCATTCCTCTACGTACCCAAGCATTTTAACTAGAGCTGGTATTCCTCCAGACTTGAAGATAGCCAGCAGTCCCTCTCTGTGATGGGAAAGGTTGTGCAGTGTTCCTGCAGTGCAGCGAGCAGTTTCCACATCATTTGTGTTCTGCATGGTCCTGACGATTGCAGACACCATCTGGGGGGAGCGCATGATGGCGTGGCGAGAAGCTTCTTTCTTTGACAGCTGGTGAACCATCACTGATGCTTTGTTAACTACAACCTAGAGCGGGATGAACGCAGACGTTACAGAATAATACGAAGCAAATGAAAAACAGACCTTCAGCTTGTAGAAAAACATTACCTGGTCCTCGTCATTGAGAAGTTTGGTAAGTTCTGGTATGGCTCTGGTTGCCAGCTCAGCATCATCTTGATAGTTGATCAGATTGACGACAGCATGTTTGAGCATCTGTGATGGTTCTGCCAACCTCTGGACGTTAGTAGGGTTTGCAGTGTCATATTGTGTGGAAGGGATCTGCATTCCCTCCTCGAGAGTCTCTGGAAACATGGCTGCACGCACCCGCTGAGCGCGTGTCATGGCAAACTGACCGTCTATGTCTAGTAAAGAAAAGTAGCTTTCTCAGGTTAGCTGGAACGACCTTCACACTTTGTCTTCCAATTTTGTTAAGAAAAGCTGTAACTTACCTTGGACTTGTTCTTGGGAGAAGTTCTGGTTGAAGCCCTGCTCCCACTCATACATGACTTGGTTGTCAACATCCTCTTCCTCTGGGTTGCCCTTACCACTGAGAGAGGGAGCAGTTGTGGTGGCCCCTGAGTGGATGCCTGAATCTAGGTAAGACTGTTGCTGCCAGTGGCTGACTGCTGCCTTACGGTCTGGCTCCATGGCCATGTCCAGTTCCATCAGATCAGCTGAAAGTAGATGAAATGCACTGTACATCAACTGAAGGTGCCAGAAAGTCACTTCAACCCACTTCACAGGTTCACAAGTTAGCTGTGAAATTGTCAAAACACCCTTTTTTCATTTTAGTAGACCGCATTACTTTATACTGAAAATACCACAAAGCTGCTTATGACAATACGACATGCTTGTGTCAGATAATACGAGTTGCTTCAACAGTGCTTTATTGACACATCACAGAATAGATTTTTCCTACCCTTCATGTTCAGTGTTCTCATACCTTTAGTGAGGTGAGGTTTACTCATGAAGAAGTTTGATTTCTGCACGCAGCCCAAGTTTTAAATTGGAATCAATAAGTAATTCACGGTGCTCTAATAAGAACATAAATCTACCCCAAGAAAAGGTACGTTTGGGCCGTCCCATCCACTACAAACTACTCCATTTTTTATGTGCAGAAGTGAGAAAGATGGGAAAATGTGTGTGCCTGAATCTCAACAACTTACCTTGGGAAGCCATGTTCCTTTCTCAAACCACAACCAACACAGCTTCCTGATCTGTGGAGGGAGAAAAAAAATGAAGTCAAACTGCCTCAGCAGCATTTCATTTATTACTCATCTATTCTTGTGACAAACAGGCAATTTAAACTGAACACTCAAAAACATTTCTGCAAAGTAGGAGAGGATGGAGGCTTAAAGTAATGCTGGTATAAGTTTTAAAGAAATGCTCCAGACTTCAGACTTTCTGGTGTTTTCTTTTCCCTCCATAAGGTTTTGCTTTTCCGTTTCAGACAGATATGCAAACGGCCGCAGCTCACACACAAAGGACACCATTAAGTCTAGCAGCTACGAACTATTTAAGTGAGGAAGGACAGAAAGTGGAGCACTGGGTGGAGAGAAGAGCAGAGAAGGGAGGAGGGCGACACATTCTTGCACTGGCTTTGAAGCCAAAACCACACTGCAGGAAAGTAAACAACGGCAAATGGCAGGAGAGCTATAGAAAAGGATTAATCCAGAAAAAAGGCCGTTTTTACTATTATTTTACTGAAAAACAAATATTATGGCAGATGTATAATAATGCAAAATGGTGGAAAATCCTGACAAAACTCTGTTAAAATGGGAAACTTGCTGTATATTCATTAAGTCAGAAATCTGTCAGACTTTAACACTGAATTTTTATTTATTCAAGACAAATTCGGAGGAAACCTGAAGCAAAATCTCAAAGTAATAATAGTCTGTGTGCATGTCTGAACATGTTCAGATGCTGCACAAGTATTACAAGGAAAACAGGGTTTGACTAAACAAAATACGTTCACATCAGACGTCACACGTATGGCCAACTGTATTTCCTGCAGGCTTTACCAAGAAATGCGACTCAGAAAAACAAAACAACGTTTATACGTCATTTCTCTTCACTGAGGGCATGAATGTCCTATTGCCATGCAACGTCTTGCTGCTGAGAGGATCCTAAGACAGATCGTAGCATTTCCCTTGTTAACCAAACTATAATTATCAAACAAATAATATAAAAATATTCAACGTATCATCACGGGTTACTTTTGCCATTTGTGCAAAGTTAACCCCCCCACACTGGTGCTTTAAATAGTGTTACTTATATTCTTTGATGAAAGGGATGCATCTGTCTTCACACATCTGCATGCAACCTACACAACGTACTGCTTTCTACAGGTTAGCCAGGTAGCACGGAAACAAGTTAAAAGCAAGGAAGTGTTATCGTCAATCTTTCTAAAATAAAAACCAAGAGACTAAATGAGATGGTGGATGTGTGTGTGTGTGTGGGGGGAGGGGGGGGCGGGCAGGAGAGATACATGCTACAAAATTCTCAAACTGTGACACATTAGAGGCAACATGTTAACTAAAACTACCACTAAAACAGGAGAAAACATTCTTGTTGTGTTGCTCATAGAAATAATGCCTTTCACTCGGTTTTATTGCGTTTTGTGGTATTTTAGCTTAATTTATTTTACAAATAGATTTACAAATAATGACCACACTACTCTATCGCAGTAATATTTTTTCATTCTCAATAGCTACTTCCTAAAACGATGTATGATTCAACAAGTACAGAGATCAAACTTTTACTTTATTTAACTTTTAGAATCAGTCTTGAGCTAAAAATCAAATTGAACTAATAGGCCACGACAATATCTGATCACATGATGTTTTACACACATATACACACACACATATACACACAAGTGTTTAATTATGCCACGTCTGTATACGTCTCCTATAAAAGTCTCCTCTGTATAACTGAGCTAAGCATTAAATTAAGCCAGAGACATCTAGCAGAGAGAAAAACCAGGACCTTAACTTTAAATAAAAATGACTGAATTACTTCCCCATCCAACCACCTCAGCTCAGTTGCGTGACTTAAACACAATCTTGAATCATTTTCCAAGATTGTTGTTTCTGACCACAAATGTACCGACTCAAATTGGCTGCTCACACGCCATCCTCCACACACTGCACGCCTGCCCTCACATAACCTACATCTGCCTTAATGGGACTCACATGTCCCATACATGCCTGGATACAAATCAAACATGCAATCAAAGCACACGGTGGAACCATTTGTGATTCACGCTGATGGTAAAGTGGTTCTTTACATCTGGAAACTCTGCTGAGCTCTATATTTTTATGAACTAACAAGCAGAGTCTGAACACAAACAGCAGCTTCAACAGCGAAGTCAAACTCAGCACAACAAACATGTTACTGTTGGACCTCTAAGACATCAAGCCACGCCACAAAAATCTGAACGATGGGTTTCTTTGAAGCCAGATGTGAAATCCAATATGTAGAGTTGTGCGTAGTGCAGTTAAAAGCCATATAATTGAAACCAGATGCCTACTGACTCACACACCAGCCCCCAGAGTATGAGGACTGCTGCCCCGTGCACAGAAACAAAGGAAAACCTTTAGCCGTGCCTGCTTTAGTCCATCAAATATATCACACATGTGAATGTAGACGGTGATGCTAAGTTGGGACACTTCAAAGCCCCATAACTACAGGTCAACACTGCACACCCCCACGGCACTGAAGGGGATTACTGGAACACAGTCCTCATGTATGGCACTGGATGAAATGTAATATGGGAATAGTTCAAACAGAAAAGTTTGCTACGCTGTAGCTGCCACATTAAATTATTCACAACTTTATGTATTTCAACTGATTTTTTAATATACAACAATTGTTAAATGATAACGGATGCTTTCCAACGTCACAGAAGTTTAATCCTCAAGAGATGTTGTGCAGCCAGTTCAGTTTAATATTTCAGCTACTTATCTAACAAATAAGAAAAACACCGACTTTCTTATCTCACTAATTAGTGAACATTTTAAATAAACCAAATACATGTATTCAAACCAGGGCTAAAGAATAACTCACATCTATTCTGCTAACATATTTAAGGCCGGCTGAGTTTTGGGAAATCTTTGGTACTGACTAATATATTGGCTTTTTTAAAAAAAGTAACTTTTATACACATTTATTTGAAATTACAGTAGACTTTAAGCTTGCAGACATTTATGCTTTAATATTTCACCATTTCTGCAGCAATAAAATATACACACACAAATACTCGCTATGTGAAATTATGCACAGCTTGGGTTAAATAAACGCATCTGTGGACGAGACTACAAATGAAGAAAATCCATTTAAGCTCCATCACAGCCCATTTACTCCAGTAAAAACAGAGGGAGTCAATATATCCAGATGAGTAAATGACCCAAACAAGTTGTATTATCGCACAAGCAGAGACAGAAGCTGCACAAGCTTAGCCGCATAATGTGCAGGGTCAGCAGCAACACAATGAACCGCTGCACAGCTTTATTCTCCTCCACTGCAAAATCCTGGATGCCTGTGGAGAAGCTGAGAAAACATCCATGGGACTCACATGAAGGTGACTTTGCCATCGTTTTGCACATTTCTATAAATTCATTTCAACCAGCATTAAAATGCATCTTATATGTTGACAGCAGGACAAACTAATAACTGCTGAAAAATGTTATAAAACTATCCGTAGACACATTTAAGCATGTAAATGCAAGTCTGCTTCAAACACTGGACACAAAAGTGAGGTTATGAAAAGTCCTGATCAAACCCAATGGAAAGCTTCTTGGTAGTTGTTTTCTTGAAAGTGCTTTACGTCACTATACCAGGTTTTATCTCGGATGTTACCAACACCCACGTTTCCGTCTCAAAATTATCAATGTCAGGAAAAAAACATGCTGACAAGATAGCAGGTAGGTCTGTTCATGTTCCGTTGTGTAATTTGGTTGGGGAATTCACGACATCACTTCACAATATTTAATAATAAATCATATTTAAACCTAAAATAAACATGCATTTAAAACGCAAATGACAATGCAGATTGGTTCAATTATTAGACCAGACATCTCAAGGTTGTTCTAAAAAACAGTATATTATTAAATGCAACACCTCCGTTTGTACACAAATAACTTTAAACCCCCAAAAATACAAGTCTGTGCGCCACAAAACCCCGTGAAACGATGTAGGAGTAACATTCATAACACTTGTTTGGATCGGCAGGCAAAAAAAGCTGCGAGGTATCCAACTTTTTCCTTCAGGTGTCTCACAGGTGCCTCTCTGGCAGCCATATAGCTGAATCTCTGACAGTATAGAGGGACTATATGAAACATATGCACATTAATGGTGAATGAAACGGGGCTCACCAAACAATACCCGCCCCGCCTCTCCTCCACAGCTGCCCCTGACTTTTCTTGCCCCAACACCACAGACTCAAATTTCACACTCTGGCTCCTCCTCGTCTTCCTCCCAAAGCACTTCGGCAGGGAGGAATTTTGTCGGTCTTTGTTTAAAAGGACGTACGGAAAACACAAAAGCTCCTCCGGTTAATTAAAGTGTTAAAATTAAAACGCCAAGAACCATTTAACGCCATAACGGAGGTCGGTTCACGTTCAGTAAAGTTCAAGTCAGGCTCCGGGCGAAAAGTCATCAAGACAACATATTTGTAACGTGGCTGAGGACACTTCGTGGTTGGAAAGCCCGTTTAACACAAAACTTCGTTGTTAAACAACACTGAGCATCATATTTTATCGCATGTGGTCTTTTAAAGCTCAAACAGCGGCAGAAATATGAGCAAAACCCGAAACTGAAGTAGCTCAAACATGAGTCAGATACAGGAATGCGACCAACATTCAGTGGGTTAATAGTTAAGCTTTGCTCGTCTTAACTGGTCAAAAAAGCTCGGAAACAACATCGATTCCGAATAAACTGCGGTAAAGAGATCCACATGATAAGTAATATAATGGAAAATAGTCTATAATGACCAACTCAAATCCTTGACTAACATTAGGGCAGCAGGAATCTCCGGTAAAATAGGTATCTTCCCATAAGACGGTGGCTGGCATATCCCAAATATCTGGCCAGAAAGCAGGCGAGTCGCTAGCTGCGGCAGCAGCATCTCCGGCCGGCCCGCACACAACAACCGTTTCCATTCCCGCTGGCATTCAGAGCCCAAGAAAAGAGGTAGAAATGTTATAATGGCGATAGATTGCAAGTTAAAGCCTACCCTTGTCAACACAGCAAGTCCGTCCACTTGGATCCCGCAGAGTAAAACCACTTGAAAATGTGAAAAGGAAAAAAACTGGAGGAAAATGTGCAGACAGGCGTCAGCGGGGAGTCCTCATCCACTCCCTCCACCAGCAACCAGCACACACACAGCCAGACTAGCAGAGACTGAGAAATGTAAGATGGCGGCAGGTTTATATTGACCGTATTACACCTTCAGTAGTCCCATATCCTGCCGTACATCCTAACAAAATAGAAGCTGAATCACTTATAGTTTCTAAAAGTGAGTGGCCTGCTGATTAAGTTCCCTATATATGTATTATCTAACAAAATAACGAAATCCATTGGCTGTGAGAAATATTTGATTTATCAGAGTAAAGTGAGGCGCTATTTTTATGTATGGTTGGAGTATGAATACACAATGGAATGAAGTTCCGACCCTAGCAAAAGGAAATTTGATCCCTTTTCCCGAGATATTTTAGAAAACATGGATAATTTCTCTCTATTATTAATAATTGTTCTTCTATGTGTACACAGTCAAACAATATTTTTATTCGTTGAGAACATTTTTGTTTTTGCTGGTATTTCCTAGAACCAAATGACAGTAAAATTAATTATCTCAGACATAAAAACCCTACAATCAGTGAAAGTTGGGAAAACAACAGCAGGTTAAAATCTCTCCCCAGACAGCATGAGCTCTATAATGTATATGATTTTCAGCTAACTAGTTTAGAGGAATGGTCTAATAATAATAATAAAAAAAACTTTTTAAAAATGATCTTTATTCTTTACTGAGAGATAATTAAGTGCCTAATGTCAGTAGCATTCAGGAGTGTTCTGTTGTTTTGTTCACAAACACTTGAGCAAATAAAGCTTTTGATTATGTCTGCGGGCAAAAAAGCAAGTCACTGCAGGTCGGAGCACCTTTCCTGTAGAGCCTTACTGCTGCATCACTTCTCATCTTTTGAGTCAGTGATTGCTCAGAAATGATGCTGATCAGAATAGGCATGGTTGTTTTTGTAAAATAAACTGAACCTCACTTGTCAAGGAAAGAGGTCAAAACAGCGATAAATTCCCAGTGTTTTCATCGTTTCAGTGGAAAGAAATCTGAGTATGGGCAATTAATCCTGCTCCAGATATACTTGATCAGACAACATGGGCATACACGTTGACAGGATTACTTCAAAATATCACAAATTTAGATGAACTATATTTCTGAACACAATCACACCGAAGACTTGAATATTAAAATTATGAAGGATTTATGAGCATATGAGGCCTTCAAGCAAGTAATGTGATCTCTCCCTTATTCGGACATCACACATATTCATTTTCAGATAAGTTTCTATTTTTCTCAGTGTGAACTAAGGAGAAAGGGCCTCTAGTCAAGGTTTGCCCCCTTAGTGTTTAGCAAATAATGTACCTTCACACTGTCCCTTCATCAAACAAGTTGTAGTGTCATTAGTAAACAAAAGTGCTCTCATGTCGTCTGGCTACAGGCTACTTCATTAACCTTTGCTTGCAGTTTGTGGATGGAATAAATAACTGAGAGCCAAACAATTAATTCACCAGTCTCATAACACAGACAGGAATCAAATGCTTTATTTTATGCAAGCACGTCACCTAAAATGACTCCACCCTGCTTTTGCAACAATTACAGTAACTGAGCGTGATTTTATTCTTGAAATGCTTTCAAACCGCAGTGAGAATTACTGCTGTCACTCAGTTAAATATAGAGCCATGAGGTTTGAAATCAAATGACTCCTGTTCTCAGGAGACAGGATTTTACGGGAGCATGCTCATGCAAAAATGCTACAAATTTAGGGCACAGTGAGTAACTTCAGGAAGAAAATTTAAAAAAGACGACATGACTCAACATTCAGGGTAGCATATATCTTAATTACAGACCAAAACATAAATCAGAGAAAAGGTTTTCGGGTGACAGGGTGGTGATCAGATGCTTGTTAACCTCCAACTTTCCTCATTATATTTCTTTTAACATCAAACACAGTAGAAAGTGTTTGTGGGTGAAGATGTTAGAAAAAAAGAATCTTTGATAAAGTACATTAAACCATATTATCCCAAAAGGCCTTTGAACAAAGAGAATGGTGCATACAGTGTCTGGCATAATCATGTTTGTGTTAGATGGCAGTCGCACATTAAAGCCTTCACCTGCTAACAAGTTCATTGTTGTAAAAGAACTCCTTTATAAAAAGACATACCTGGCTTTTTAGTGGTGAAATATAGTTTACCTAATCTAAACACAGCTTTTTCTACAATCCACAGCTGTTTGCACTGCTGGATATTGTGATAATGTCTCAGATTTATAGTTTGAAGTTATATTTAGACATGTAGTAAAGCAAGTGTTTTTTTTTTTCAGGGTCTCTACATAACTTTTTATTTGGCTTTCACCTGATGGAACAAAATGCATCTCTGTTGAACAACGCCTTTATTCACAATATATTGGAAAACAAATAATCAACAGTATGTGTTAGCGGAAAATGAGGAGTATCCTGAGGAAGCGTGACTCGGCAGCAGCCGTGTCACGCTTGAGTCACCAGCAGGTTTTAATCACAAGCAGCTCATCCCAGTTCATCTTCCTGCAACCGCTGCATCTGGATTAAAAGGTCAGAGTAAAAAAAAAATCTGATTTACTTTCTGTGAAATCCTTCTGAGGTCTAATCTGTGATGTCTATGAAAGTCTGCATCGTACACACTGTGTTTGGGATCTCTGCAGAAGGTCTGAACTGACAAGAAGTATCAGGTTTTATGTGCAATTTGTCCCTGATTACACAAAAAATGTGATCATATTGTTAATTTAATCCATGATGCAGACATTTGTACCTGTTAATTTGAATCTGTCCATCACGCTCTGTCAATAATTCTTCTCCCAGTCCTGTAAAACAAACTATTTCTAACAAATATGGGCAAAGATTGAAGCTGCTTCCTGTATTTATGTATAAAACAAGCAGAAAGGTGACCGATTAAATATGACTGCATGCAGAGCTCAAAGAGAGAAAAGCTTCAAATAAAAACTCGTCTTCATGAAGAAATAATTGCACAGAAAACAGTCAACGTCTGGATTCAGTGGTGTATATATTTTATATACACAATATTTAATCAGGATTCACATTATACATTTGTGTTGCCGTTGGAAATACGGTCGCGTTGAGTTATCCTGGCTTATCATGAGAGGTCTAGAACTGGTGAGGTTAAACAACCCATTTTGGCTGATCCTGGTGAGATCCTGCCAAAGTTTAATCCGTAATGCCCGTGGAGTGGGGGGCCTTCATCCAATAGGCTGTCCTGAAATAACACAGATTGGTCTGTTCCCAGTTTGATCCTGCTGCTGCAGCACTTCAGGGAAACCACTCAGTACCTGTTCGCCCAGGTGGAGAAGCCGTTTCATGTCCCACCAGGCACCTCGCTGAGTATTAACACCTGAAATTCATCCATACATGCAGATTGATGTGGAAAAAACAGACTATTTAATAAAACACACATGCATGTTGGATTTTTAATGATTAATGCAACTGATCTGGGTGATGGTAATAATAATAACTATTATTGTTATTGTAGTTATGTGTGGGTGTAAAGTAAGTAATTTCTGGTCAGTTCATTTAGAGATAAATCAGCTGATAGGATAAATGTGTTGAGAGGATAAAGATAAAGATTTGGACTTCATAATCCTCTGCTGATGCAGCCTGACAGCGTTCTCAAAGCAGAACATTGTCACTGCTAAATATTGAAAAATGAAGAGTTCTGTAGTGAGAGATTAAACGGTCCATGACAGTATATTTCACAAGCGTGTGGCAGTTTTTTAAAACATAAGTAAAATGATAACACATGATGAGACTGCAGGCTTTATAAACATCTTCCCCAACCCAGAATTCATCCTGAGAGGTCATCCCGTTTCATTTCTGTTTGGACAGAAACTGCTTGTATGGAACTGGGACATGTTGGACATGAAACACATCACAACACACACATGCATGAAATAAAGTGTGTTTTTGTCCCTCTGGGTTTATGTTCACACATAAGAGCAGATCACATTCAAGCTCGCTCCTTATTGGCCAAAACCAGCGCGGCATGTTAACACGTGTGTGTGGATTCTAGACTTTGTGTTGATTATTACACTGAAATATCTGCTGTGCTTACACGTGTGATTGGTATTTAAATGATATGTGTATTTTTTATTTTACAGATGTAAATAAATATATATAATAAATTAACATGTCTTATTGCATGATTACCTTTTTTAAGCTTATTTTTCTCAGGTTTTTGTCATATATTGCACACTATAGCTTTTACTTATCTACCTGTGTGTATTAAATGCAGGAGTATAAGTACTTTGTGTCGTGGCTTATTGCTGTGGAGCAGAGTACGACAGAAATCCCTAAATCCCAGGAGAGCAAACTGCCACATACACATAGACTGGCGAAGGCCCGAGGGGTGTGGTTTCTTTCTCTCGCTGTGAAAGAAAGGGGCAGCTCAAAGCTATAGATAGGGGCAGACAAAACAAATACACACACACACACACACACACACACACACACACACACATGCATGCATGCGTAGCGACAGTAGTATCAGCAGGTCAGGAAAGCGCTCAGGACAAGGCCTTAGAAAGAATGCTGGTTTCTTTGACTCATGGCCTTTCTGTCTGCAAATAAGGATCCTATATAGCGTAGAAAAGCTAAATGATTATTTATTTTTAAAAGTGCATCTCATCTAACATACTCTAAATGGAAATATATTTAATAAAATAGCATTTATATACATAACTACAGCTGCATTATGGAAGTTTTTAGTTTCTAATGGGTTGTTTTAGGTTAAATTTTCCCTTTCTTTCTATAAAAATGAAAAAAGAATATAATCCAGTGTTTGGAATGGAAGTAGCAGAAGATAAAAATGATATCTAAGCAGAAGGTGAGAGGACACTACACAAGCCAGACATTTGACTCGGTCTGCAGGAGGATTATTAGGATTGGGAAGTATAAGCCGATGTAGAAAACAATGTGAAGGAGATGCTGTCATAAAAAAATGAAGAGAGTCTGTAATGCATTGCAGCGCAGGAAGCCATGTTGAGGAGAGATTCTTTTGTTGGCTACAAGCTGCTGAATAGGACCTGAATAGAAAGAATACGGCGGCGCTGGACTAATACAGGAAACAATAGCCTGATTTCCACAGAAGAGCCAAGTGGGATTTAGAGTTCACCATGCTCGACATCAAAGGTGCTCATTTAAACAGCCTGGATGACATTCCACCTGCCGTCCACCAATCCCGTGTTGCTACAACACTATAGCCCAGATTCAGCCTCTGCATTCTATACTGCATTAGTGGTTGCCATGGTAAAGGTCCTCCATCCTGCGTCTATCCTACACAGAGAGGCAACGCTCATACTGATTTCTGCAAAAGGAAATTGAAGGTCTGAGAGATGGAGAGAGCTGAAACCCAGTGACAGCTTTTTACCGCTGCGTGATGAGCAGGCGCTGAGCTGTACCTGTAAAACCACGCTGCGATTTCTTGCTCTGCATCCATCATACCTTTACGGAACAGCACAACACCGTGACTAACGCAGCAAGCCTGTGTATGACGAAGGCCACAGATTGTGCTCACAGTTGTGCTCATTTTTACAGCTTTGCCACTATTCTGCTGCTGCTCTCATTTTCTATGAAACGCCTTTTTTTCTGCTAAATGCAGGACAGACAGATAAACAGAGTTGTCTTGCGGCGGATTTCAATCATCGCTGCTTGATGCACTAAGCTACCACACTGCCCCCCGATATTTCATTACAGCCCATGAAGTCATGTAGAAAATAAACTGCTTGTGGAGAAACATACTGGAGCTGAGTGGTTTAAAGCTCCTCAACGTCACTTATCAGCTGGATTATCGTCAGCAGCTGCTTATTAAAGCCTGTCACATCTGGATTTATATGCCATTTGTGTCACATCCACAGCAGGGCACAGTGACTATCATCATCATTGCCACATCATCGTGAAACAAGTAATGATTTCAATGAGCCAAGAAAGACAGTGTGTACAGGATATTTAATGGGAGAAACAGAGGTGTTATTTCAGACTTTGTATTGCAGAAAGCATGAGTGCTGCATGTTTCAGCAGCTGTGGGACCCTTTTTTTTTTTTTTTTAAAAAAAAAGAAATGTTTTATTATTAGAAGCATTAGAATAGTTTTATTGTATATAAGAGTAAATATTATTTGCACAGCAGATTCATCTTCATCTAATTTTCCAAAGTAAATGATATAAAAAGTGTGTGAATAATGGCTGCATATTAGAAAGAGAAAGCAACATCATCAGTTTGGACTCCTCGTCGAGCTGAGCAGAGTGTATAATTGAGGGTATTGATTATGTTCAAGTTAATGTAATAAATCCTCACTGGACATGGTCCTCCTCTTATTTTGTTACACAATAATTCGATAATTATAGTTTGGTTACTCCCAGTAAATCCAAGCAATATAAGTAAAATAAGCAGCTGTATCACATTTATCTCAAATCATCTTTCCGCTGGATAAAACAACATCCTGCACAGCTGTCTCTTCTTCAACTTCAGTTAATCAATTTAGGAAGCTTCCCAAACATTACAATACCGACAAGGACAAGCTTGTTACAGCCATTTTATGAAGAGCGAGGGCTCTATCATTAGCAAATCAATTGCTGTTCCTATTCACATTTGGAAAAGGTTCAAGTGAGAGTGAATTGGAGTGAACTGCCGCCCTCCCCCTCAGTTACTCCCCGACACAGATATACGTGCAGTTGGTTTGGATTTGTCCTCAGAGCCTCTCTTTTTGGTCCAAAGCAGCTTATAGACCACAATGTTAAATTGGCACCTCAACAACCTCCTGCATGACTGATCCTGCACAGGTTTGCCTGACTGTGTGTGTGTGTGTGTGTGTTTGTGAATGTGGAATCATCACAGGAAAAGAAAGAGTGAAAAATTGACAACAGAG
This sequence comes from Pseudomugil tenellus, assembly GCA_037177515.1. Lineage (NCBI taxonomy): Eukaryota > Metazoa > Chordata > Actinopteri > Atheriniformes > Pseudomugilidae > Pseudomugil > Pseudomugil tenellus. The sequence continues at coordinate 21,519,124 of JBAMHX010000007.1, read as the reverse complement.
AGTCTTGTAGATGCAAAACCTCGGTTTGAAAGGGTGCTATGCAAACACACACACACAGGACAACAATACATTTGCTACAGTCTGCATTGCAGGCCTCGACCAAAGCTACCGGCGCTGAATGGTCAAATAGATGATGAAGGAGTCAGTGGTAAGTAGAATACACACATTTAAAATGTTAATAGCTAATTTGGCTCAACACACACTCATCTAAATAACAAGAAATACTGTGTCCTTTCACAATTGTGTATTCTACATTTCATTTCATGTTCTTGCACAAAACAATGCAAATTAACATTTTTTTCCATATTGCTGCCCAATTTAAAAATATTTGTATCAAAATTGAATAAATTGTTTACTGATGAAGTAAAAATGGATCTTAGAATTTTATTTAATTAGAAGAAGTTCCAAAAATGTGACATAAAATCAAAATAAATAAGCTTTCACGACTCACTCAATGTTAGCTTTCATGTAAATATTTCTGTTGATAAAACAGCACGTTTTTTAAAACAAATAAGTTCATTTAATTATATCAAAATAATTAAGAACTGTGTGAAAACTTACTTTATAACACTCAGATTTTTTATCAACATCAACAAAAAAAAAATAAACAGAGAGAAAAAACAAGAAAATATAAATGAAATAAAAAGAATAAAACTGCTTAAATTGATGGGACTTTGAGGCCTTGGCGGTGTAATCACACTGCCATCTAATTCCCAGCACAGTGTGATTATTAAAGTCTTATCATCTCATTCTATCGTAGACAAGGTTAAGTGTATACATATACATGTTACCTGCAGAGATAAGACATAAAGAGAGAGCCATAAGATATCTGAAACATGCAGGTGTTTATTATCTGTGAAGATAAGAAATGTGTAGTGTGAGAGTAAATATGAAAGGAGCTTCACTCTAATTCAAGATTTCCATCGCTCTGAAAAGACGGATGAAAAGCTAAAGTGTATATTTACCTTTTTTATCACAATCCTCTGCAGCATGGCAGCTGAATTCAAGTTTAGCTGTTAATCAAACTTTGTAGTTTAAATCTGATACTTGTAGATGATTATTTTTAAGAAATAGCTGTTCTCTGTATAAATAAAAGTGTCAGAGGTGAAACTAGCAGATGTTTCAGACTGATTTTTATTTAATATAAAAGCATTTCTCTGTTTTTAACTTTTCACTTAAACTGCATGCTGTTAAGTTATATAAGATTAATTTCTTTGCTGCATATAAATGAAAGTCAAAATAAATTCAACTTAAACAAAAGCTTTACCCTCATAAAAGACTGAATCCATCAAATGCGATGTAACGTGCATGGAACATGTCAAGCCATCTGAAAGCCAGAGGGGGAGCTATGCTATTTAAACAGGTAAAATATTGTTTTTTTTTACATGCAGTGTAAAATAAATAAGCTGAGCTATA
>JBAMHX010000007.1:21484805-21506773 GCA_037177515.1 Pseudomugil tenellus | reverse complement strand
TAAAATAAAATAAAATAAAATAAAATAAAATAAAATAAAATAAAATAAAATAAAATAAAATAAAATAAAATAAAATTGCAAAGTTCCAAAAGATTTAAATATCTGTCTTAGATTCCTTATAATGATTTGATCAGGTTTGGGCCTCTTCCCTGGTCCTCTTCTTCCTACTCCTCCACCTCTTCCTCCTCCTCCTCACCAAGCAAACATGACAGCTCTCATCTGCTGTGCAGTGTCTATAGATGTAATTTCTAGATGTAAATACATTGAGGATTTGAAGTTAAAAGAAGGAGATTTATCAGACAAAACAAGTTTGCAGCTGTAAGTATTTTTTATGTTGAATTTTGAAAGCTGTAAAACACTGGGTGCAGTGGTCTGTAGACTCCATAGTAATGTCATTACACAACAAAAATCATTGTAAGTTGTTCAGTTTGTATCCGATTTTTATTAGTTAGACTTTTATCTACATTGATTTAATTAACTATATTTGCTGTCTCACCCAGAAATCAGCCTTTCTTAGATAATAATATTAATATTTCTCTGGCTTAACCTTAATCAGTCAGATTGAGGCCATTTCCTTTGTTTTTTTTCTTTACTATAATAGCTTGCTGGCTGCAATTATATTATTATGTTTATAAACAAAGAAATGTATTATTTTTTTAAACACACATAATGAGACTAATTAAAAGTTTAGATATTAAACATGATTTTGGGTGACAACAGATCTGATGATTTGGCTAATTTACCTGATAGGCTTTTTCACTGTTAAGCTTCTTTACTGAGCATGTATGCACAAATGTGTGATATCTGTGCGTGTTTAATTGCTTTGTAACCAGTTCTGATGCAAAACCAAATAATATTATTTGGAAAAAAGAAAAAGATATCCAGGCATTTTAATGCACCATAATTTCAAATAATTTAGGTAAAATCATTAAAAAATAGTGATTTTTTGAGCTCAGAAAGAAATACCAGAGAGGCTTTGAGGGGATTTGCCAAAGTTCACCACATTTTTACATTTAGCATTATAAGCATGTAAACAGAGCGTAGTGTGGGTCTTAATATTCTCTTTTCTGTTCAGATTCAGTAAAAGAGGAGGAAGGATCTGAGTCAGGGAAGGAAGACCCGAGACCTTGAATGACACACTGCTAAAGGTCAAAGCATTTCTGAGCAGCACTGCTGTTGTTCAGCTTTAAGTCATGTTTCATGTTTGCACATGAATAAAACAGCTAATTCCCTTCCACCTTCGCCATATGTGCTGGAACCAGCATGACCTTTGTGTGTCAACCTCCCAGTAGAGCACTAACCATATTTTCCTGACTTACGTCATGTGTCGCATTTGTATTACGCTTTATTTATGATAAATACCAATGACTTGTATACTTATAAGCTTTTCAAATGTTTATTTTTAATCTTCATATTTGTTATATCTGTAATTGTATTCCAACCTATAGAAAAGTCTTTTAAATGCTGCATTTCAGATGTTATCAGGTCATTAAATGAAAATATATGTGGCCACAAATTACATGAAATCTTTACTCTACAAGGTTGGCACCCAGATTCAATCGAATTGCAGGTAATTTGGGTAAAAATGTCCAACAGGCTGGTTGCTTCTGTAGAAAAGCCTTAAGCTTCATGCAACCGCCTGCAATTCAACACAATGAACTGCTCGTTCTTGGAGAAGAATTCACTATTGTTTAAGAAAAGCCAAAAAATTCACACAGTAAAAGCAACTAAAAGGTGAAATTGGTGTTTTGAGTATTGATTGAGTGAAAATGTAGTAACTATTTGTCAGTGTAAAGATGTTCTCCATCACAAAGCGGAGCAGAAAATAGCAACCCGACATGTTTCCAATACAAATTTCATATTTCGCTCTCTCAAAGCTGAATTAAAATTCCTTGATTTATTTTATTCATCATGTCCAAAGCCAGACAGACTCTTTCTAATGAAGCCAGCGGACAGTTTGATGTTTGTGCATGGCTGTGTGTGTGTGTGTCTGTCTGCAGAGTGGCAGGTGAGCGAGCTATCTGCAGTGCTCACACACTCACCCCCTGCTGTGTTTAATCAATACCATACTGAATTCCAGCCTTCACACTTGTGCACACACACACACACACACACACACACACACACACACACACACACACACACATTGCAATATCTTTCTGTGAGACACCAAGGGAATACTAAGTATGAGCAACTTTACACTTCTCCTTAATATGTAAACACTGCAAACACATCGTCACACACATGCACATAAACGTATGTGTGTATGTGTGTGTGTGTGGGGGGGTGTTGTGTTGTGTGTTTGTAGATGTGTGATATGTGTGTCCAAAACTGGCAGGAATAACTAATTCCAGTCCGTCTTGTCCACTGGGAGAGTGAAATATCAAGACTGAATAAGACGTGTGTGTGTGTGTGTGTGTGTGTGTGTGTTTGTAGGAGGACAGAAAGCTTCTCAAGAAGATTCAGGGTAGCAATGGGATCGATTCCAATTCACTCAGGGTGGAAAGAGGACAGAGTGGCGAACCAGAACAGAGAAAAACACGCTGCTTAAGTTATGGAAAAATAATAAACAGTTTTTTTTTCAGTAATCTTATTATTAATATTTTTTTCATGTGAGTTTTTTGTCTATATGTGTGTGTCTGGAAGTCAACTCTGCTGCCTCCATTACTGAGATCTTAAATACAAAGAAATCTTTCTTCTGATTAAGAACAAACAACAAGACATTTCTGAACCACTGCTTACATACATGGATAGACAATAAGAGCTGCGCAGTGATTCAGTGCTTTAAAGAAAAAAAAAGCTTTTGGTTGTTTTATGACTCACTTTCATGCTGTTTCAGTATTTGCCCCTCGTGTCAGGTGAAAAACCATGAGTAAGTCAGATGTTTGTTACAAAGTTCATCAGCTGTTCTGAATGGAAATCACCTCAAAGCAAACAGGAAGTCGAACCTCGCTGTTTCTCTTCCTCCTCTCACACAGCGTCTGTAGTGATGAAGACGTTTCTGGGTTTTATACCAACAAAAAGTACAACAACATAAATCTTTATTGAATTTAATTATTTGGAGCTGAGATTTATTTTTTATATAAGGGAAGGGTGTGTTTTTTTTTTTTAGGTTTCATAATTGAAACAGCCGCGTTTTCTCAGAGATAATGGTGGCTAAAGTAATCAAATACAAAATCAAAAATTGTAAAATGTTTTTCAGGAAGATGCAATTCCCTGGAAATAGCTGAAATAATCACATGGCCACAGTAGAATGAGGATATTTTCCTTTCAAATATGCAAAAGGATAAAAAAAAACTAAACAAATGATTGAAAACTAAAAAAATAAGCCAAACTCTAAGTGGACCATATTATCCTCCAGAGTTTCCATTTCTTATTGCTACAACCTCTGGAGTCCCGTAAAAACACAAACTCCCAAAACGAAATTTAACAAAAGTATTAAAGTTTAAGAATCACTCAGTTTGATTGAAAAGCTGCAGTATGAGAGTAAACCATGGAATTCCTGCTTTTTATTAAGATTTTCCAGCCAGATGAGACCAGAAAGACCTACTGTGGAGCAGATGGAGCCATTTCCATCAGGATGAACTGTTAATTACATGAGGTTAATTTCATATATTTATTTTTGCCGATGATTGAAACTTCCCAATATAAAGAACGTTTAAATGTTTGTTGAGGAAAGTTGAGGAAGTAATTTAGCTGCCACATAAATGTTTTTCACTTCATTTACTGCTTGGTTTTAAGCTGCTTGTTTCTCTGCATGAATGAAATAAACAAGTCTGCCTGCTTACTGTTTATATGGTGTATTTTCAACATATGAATATTTCTATGTAATGTCTTCATTACACTTATTTATTTTTTTAATCAATAATTGATCAATAATAATCTCTTTGAGAGATTTGTGGTATTACCTTTTATACATTATGGTGTATTAAACTATAGTATATGTCTTAGTATTTTTAAGATTTATGGCATTTTATTCCATTTATTGTTAAAAAATGTTACTTAAGATGGTTTCTATGGTTTTAGGGCAGAGTGTGTGTAATTATGGGGAATAAATCTGATTTATAATCCATTTATTTTCCACTTGTTTAGCATCTTCCTCATCTCATACCAGCAGACCGTCTGTGTGCAAAATGATCTATTATAAGGAAAATCTTTCAGATGGCGAGTAATTAAAGTTTCACCTGTTATGATTCTCAACTTCTTCCCCACCTCCTCCTCATTCTTCTCTTTCACAGTCTTCTGTCCCACATGTCACATTGCCCCCAAACCCCTCGTTCTGTAAACACACACACAAACACTACCGAGGATAATAATTGGACTTTAGTTCTTAATAATAAGTAACCTTAACGTTATGCTAACCATGAACATATCTTTACCCTGAGCTTTAATCATTTACTCTATTTCCTTTTTGCCTTCCTAAATGTGACTATAAACCAAGTTAGGTCCCTGCAACATGAGTAATACCTAGATTACCCACACACACACTCCCTCTAGCCCATCTCACACATGCACACACACACTAACATCCTCCAGCTCCCTGCTGTGAGAGCAAACACTCATTGCACATGATCACCATGATGATATGGAAATATGAATTATGTATAAAGACAGCCTCGCCTCGGCTATGGGTACAAAGCCGTGTGGGTGATATTCTCCTTTCAAACGATAAGGGAAACGTCCCCTTAGTATAAATAATATAATAATCTATTCTACCACATTAGTCTCTGCTTTGCTACTATCTCAGTTTAGTAATTAGTAAAGTGTTGTACACGTTTACAACAGTTTTAAGAAACGGAAAACAATAAGAACGTTTCATTCCAAAGTTTTAATCACTGGATGTAAAATATGAGCATTAGAATAAAATATAAATAGCAATTTATTTCTTAGTCTTTTACCACACAGGGACTGGATGTAATTATTATGTGCTGATGTTGTGGCCCTAAATATTTCTCATTGCGTCACAACAAAGTTAAACTGCAGTTGAACACCCCTGCCGAGAAGACTGACAATAACCATGCAAAAATGTGGATATGTTGATTATTATTTGCTAATTAGAGTCCAAACTGGCATCGGAGCAACTATTTCATCAGCTCAGCATTCAGGGTGACAGCATGAAACAGCTAATTGTGCCTGAGCACAGACAAGAAGCAGCTATCTAACAGGCAGGCTATTATTAGACATTTGTTTGATACAAAACTGACACTGAGATTACTGAAGTAGCAGCAGATCCAGCGTTGACAGACAGACAAAAAAAGACTCTACACTGGCTATATTTACCGAGAAAAAAGCTGCTCCTGAAGGGAGGAGAAGACAGAAGAGGCCCGGGGAGGCTTTAAATGTGGCAAACCTGCACTGTACCAGGATCTTTGGTAAATGCAGGTAATTGGATTGTTTCCTTATTGTAGCAGGAAGCTTTTCTATACTGATGTTAAGTATTAGCTGAGATAATGAATGACTGTAAACACATGATGAATAAATATAAACTGCTCCATTAATTTGAATCCATCCAGCAATGTTAAAATGGTTGTGTTCAATCTTGGCTGCAGTAATATTTTCATAGCACTTACTCTATGGGCAGGGAGAAATTAAATAGATTTTATAATTTATTCATTTAGTTTGAATCCTTTTGATCCACCTCATCACACTTAATGATGAATCACATTGTCTGTTAAATGATGCTTTTATTGTGGTCATAATAAAATCATGTCAGATGTACAAAACAGATTTGAATTAATATGTTTAAAACATTTTCATATAGAATATGACAAATCAGTTTAACGGTTTAAATCTATTTAAATCTATTTTTATATAAAGATATTCATAAATCTATATAAAGTTTCACATTTACAAAAATAGGACAAACATTTTAGTGGGAATATTTATTAACCTTGTTATTGGCTTCATATTTAGTCGTAAATATTCTCTCATATGTGGAGTAAACTTGTAAAATAAAAGTGTAGAATATCTTTTTAAAAGTAGAATATAATACGTTCCAGTGCATGCAATATAGGACAGAATGTTTAAGACTTTAATCTGTTTGGTTTATTGATATAAACATAGTTAGAATATTTAAGCTTTCAGTGTGCTTTTCATGCTGACATACATTAAATCCTTGTTATGATATATTAACATCTGAAAGCTTCACTATGAGTCAAAGTCTATTTTTACAGTCAATATTTCCACTTGCCACATAATGCTCTCATTATCATATCGACCCAGTTTTAATGGAAAGCCTTTTATTTATTTGGACATTTCCACCATGTTTTTCTACCTTTCTTTGTATATCGATGCATTTATTACCGCTTATTTGAAGCTGTGAGGCCGCAGCGCTGTGTGTTAAAGGTAGAGTCGGTCTAATTACCTGCATGGTGTGGGTGACTTTAGCTGCACACTAAACTGAGATGATGGCAAAGTGTGCAGATGTGGGGGGGTTCTAAAAGTATTGTGTCACTTAGGTGCATGGTGCTGATGTTCCGCTTTACTTCCTGCTGACACCCCCACAGTGTGTTACAACCATCTCTCACGGTGTATTATTTAGGGGTGGAGAGATTCAGGTATCCTTTCTGAATATTAGAAACAACTGCTGAATTTAACTAATTAGACTCCATGCCTCTTCTTTTTCACCTTGTTTTTCCTTTTCCCCTGTGCTTCTATTAGTTCCTCCAACACGTCTCCAGCTCGTCTCCTTCCCCCACACCTTGCTCCTGCTAGAGTTAACAACTTGCCAGAAGAAATATGATTAGCACAGCAGAGAGCAGAGAGCCACCGTTTGCTGGAGGAGTGACACACACACCCAGGCAATATCCCCATCTGTGCTTTGACAGACAGAAACAGGGTGGGGGGGAGAAGAAGAGAGAAGCTGGGAGACAGGGTGTTATTGATAATAATAACAAGGGGACACAGCAGCTCACTGGTTGCCTAATTTAGTCTGTTTCTGTACCGTTTGCTACTCCTGCACACTCGGGTCAGAAGGTTTGGAGAGTTGAAATCGAACCGTGTGGCCTTTTTCCACTTAGTGTGATTTGGGGGACGGTTTCTCTTTCTGTCCCTCCCACAAATGTGTTTACAAAGTAGAACCTGCCAGTAAAAAGTCTTTAATTTGGATGTTTCAGCCCATAAAGAGATAGATTTATGTAAATTTGCTAGAACCGCATTGTGAAAAAGTGCATTTTTCTGAGCTTATGGGGGCAGGCCTGAGAATGATTCTTGCAGCTCAAAGATGACAATATGAACAAAAACACAGAATGCTGCAATTATTCTGCTATAGAGGAACTTCATTGTTATGGTTCTTATAGAGCCTCCCACTGAGGATTAGCTCCATCCTTAATTAGTCATCATTCATATTCGCTCACTCCCACAGGTTTCTTCACACAAGCCTGTTTCATATGTGATTTCAATGCACTGATCTCAGCTTAACGCTGCGTCAGGCACATTGCAGGAAAAATTTACACAGCAACATCACCATTAACCTGGTAATGACAGAGATGGCCAAGAAATCCAACAGTGTCCACTGAGAAAAGCTACATTATTAAATTAATGTTGATTAAAGGTTTTGAATCTGGGACACATGAAGAAAGTCAACCACAGAGTTAGGCTGATCAAATTTATCATATGTGATGTTAACAACTGTCAAGATGTCGGATTGTCAGTGCATATTGTTTGATTTCATCATGCAATTGTTGTGGATTAAAAACAAGGACATAATGTCAAAATTGCAAGTCAATTTATTTTATTTATTTATTTTTTTTTTTTTTTGCATTTATTACACAAAGACTCATTACAGAAAGACAAGAAAACAAATATAAATTTTGCTATGATGCTCATCTATTGTCAACATATCAGTGTTAAATGCATCAATATGGCAAATATGTTGTAAAATCTCAAGTTATTACTTTGTGATGCAATCTCTGTTTATTACTCTGACTTTTGCAAAGTTTGTTCTAAATATAACTTGAAGAAAGAGACAAATGTGAGAGAATGAGGGAATGCAGAAGTCGGCTGGAGGGAAGGAAGGAGGGAGCAGATCTGAGTGGTTGTAGGCTTGTGAAAGCCAGTAGGTCACCGAGGTTCCCCTTTAAATTTAGAACAAACCACAAGCGCTGAATGTCTGCTCCAAAAGGCTGAATGACTGATTATAATGGTTGCCTGTTTCAATCTCATCCCTTCAGTCTCTCAGCGCTGCCTTCTTAAGTGTGCTGTGACCGGCGAGCTAACATGTGGGCAGGCCAACGGCTTACAATGACAATTTAGGCGTTTAGCTGCGGCCTTTATCCAAAGTGACTGACAATAAAAGTAGGAGTGGAAAAGCAGGTTGTGTTGTGTGTGAGTCCTGTGATCATCAGCAACGAGTGACAACACAATGTGAAGAAGTTGAACAGGTGCAGATGCAAACATGCAGAACAGAGAGGAAAACAACAGCACGATACAGAAGCATGAAGAATTTCCACAAATAGAAGACCAAAAGGGGTTGTCTGTTTCCACATGGTGATAACACATCTGGTTTATTTTAACTCCAAAAGAAGCGATTTGGCTGCACTGATCTAACAGCTCTGACTGATAACATGGGCTCTCCCGCTCTGATGTTTGCTGACTGATAACAATAATTGCAACTTGACAACATATCGCTTCATATAATCATATTTTTGCTCTCTTTTTTCAAAATGTGCAGAATTGACCTCATCTTAGAAATGCCCTAACTGTAGCACTAAACCAAGATCACCGTAAGAGGCACAAACCTGTAGCTAGAGAAACATAAGACACAACAGGACTGATCGCTTGCACATCAGATAACATCAGGCAAGTAGAAAAAAGCATGATCAGTATTAATCTATATTCAGCTCTGTTGTATAAGTGACTGTGTGCTGCTATGAACAATGCCCGTATGCTAACTGCTAACCTCTGCAATACAGTGTGCTAACGTTCACCTAACACAGTAATATTTCTACACCATCATGAAGAGAAATGCCTGCCATCATCTCCAAGTAAGCAGGCAAATGAATCTCTTACATGTGATTGTTAGTCTAATAAATCTGTTGTGAGACTCATTCTGCAGTGTCCTTCCTAAATGACAGAAATTGAATAGCTTCTAGCTGCATTATCTCTACGGCTAGACTGTAAACTTGTCCATAAAAACAATTCCTTTGTCTTTACTTTAGTCTTGCAGTAAGATTTAGCCGCCTGAGACACATATGTCAACATACAAAATCCTTGCATGATTGGCCAGAGGAAGTTTGTGTCTCCTCCCTTTTTATGGTATAGTACGAGAAACTTGTTGTCTTGTTTTCATTTAGGTTCAGATTTAAGAGCAGTGAAGGCATTAAAGGTGAAAATGAGCCCAAAAAACGCTGCAAAGCATGATGATCCAACGCATAATTAAATAACTATTTATAATTTATCACTAATGATCATTTTATTTATCTGTTCATCTGAAAATCTAATATCCACTACTATCACATGTATTAAGAAGTCAAATTAAAACCGTAATATCACTTCCTTAGGAAAAGGTTTCAGAGCGACGATAATTACTTTAAGAGTTGTTCTAAAACAGCATATCCATCAACCTTTGAAGCCAAATACTTTTCTTAAATTCAGATCCTTGATAATCCAAACACACACACACACACACACACAATCTATTTGAAATACATTAAGATTATATCTAAAGAGATCTTTCGGTGAGGTTTTGTTATTAAAAATGCACAAACAGCCACTTTACTAGAGATTTCAATGCACTGAAACAATTATAATTAAGATTTAGAAACTTTGTGATTAAACGCTTTAGTTGCAGCTGCTGCAAGCCTTTAAATGATTTCTTACTAGCAAAATTTATAATAAGAGGACGCTATACAGAAAACACGAGGATGAGCAAAACCTAAGCAAACAGAGCAGGTACTCACTCAGTCAGATAGACGTAGGTGTAGCCCCCCAAAAACACATCACTTACATGCAGAATCTGCCTACTAGCCTGTCAGGGTGAAAGCTGGTTGCCTTGGCCCTGGCTGGGCGTTATTTGTGAGCCAAATCCTAAAAGAACAAGAAGCTTTCTCTGTGCCTAAACCTGCCGACAGACAGGGGGCTTTGAAGGCCCCCAACTGAGCTCAGCAAAGCGCTTTGAAGCCAACTGAAAACTCTGCTTCATGGGACTAAATAGAAGCGAAAAAAAGGGGAAATTTAGAAAAAAACAGGGAAACACTGAATGCTGTTGGTGTTTTTCTCTACTGTGAGCTCAAGCTTGGTTTGATGTTTAGTTGCAGTTAGCTTTTCTTTGGGACTTCTGGAAGTATAATATATGTAGCGTCATTGATTTAATATCTATCAGTGAATAAAACATTGTTTTGCACAGCACTTTGTTCACATGACTGTTGCTTTAAAGAGTTTTATAAGTAAAGTTGAGTTTAAAACTGCAGGTAAGAGGGATTATGTTCTAATTAGTTAGCAACTTTATTTTTTTTATTTAAAATATACTTTTATAAGAAAAATATGCTGAAGACATTTACAAAATATATGATATCCAAAGTTTTATTTTGTGATTTTGATATTATAAAGATTCTTTATGTTCTAAACGAAGCATTATAAACAAATGTTTATGAACTGGATATTTTTTGATGCACTTCTAACATGAAGAATAAGAAATGAACTCTGCTATTTGATGTTGATCTATATGACTCTGAGTGTGTGCGTCCAGAAATGTCTCTGATGTGGAACATGGTGCATTGTGGGAAAATGCTGTTGTGTGTTATATAAGAGCTCCAAATTGAGAGAAGATTTCTTTCCAACACAAAGTGGTTGTGGACATATGAGCTACTGCCAAACACTTGCTGCTGAACAGACAGGCCGCTCCTCTTCAACGCAAGGCCTCAGTCTGATAACCACATGCTCATAATGTATTATTCAGTTATTCATTCCGATTATTCTCATTAAAAATTTATCTATATGCACACAGGCTCATTTGTCATTTTAAAGCATCTTTTAGTCTAAAAATTGAATGAACAAAACACCAGTTATGGGATTTATTGTTTTCTCTTGAAAAATGTTTAAAAATAATACAAATATGTTTGTTTAAAATGATTTTTTTCCCTTGTTCAGGTTTGATTATCCTTTTGTCCAAGATATGATTGTTATTTTTCTATCAAGATTAGTCTCACAAACAGATCTTTATGGTTAAAAAGCTGCTGTTGCAGACAGAAACTGAATGGTTTGGTGGTAATGAAGCGGTTTTCTGCAGCAGACTGTGTAAAGAGTTACTCATGAGGTGTAAAGCGTGCTTCTGCTGTTCAGTTATGGCACCTTGATGTTTGAACTGCAGCTCTGCAAAACAATTCTGGTGCCAGGAGCCATCCATGACACATCATTGCCACGGTGCGCTTTGTGTTTCTCTGTCTAATTAATTATTGGGGAAAACAAACAATCCTTATCCGAACAGAGAGGCTGTGCTTTCTTAGGATGTTCTTTGGACACACATCTGCAATCAGATCGCTTGCTCTGGACTCTCAGAAAACCATTAATCACTCTCTCCCTCCCCCTATTCTCCTTCTTTCTCCTTTCAAAAAGTCCTTTAGAAACACACAAACCATCTCCAGTAGACAAAACCGTGGACAAGCCTCTGTGATGTCCTGACTCATTCTGCTCCTCTCCTCTCCAAAGACATGCGGCCGACGCAATGGGACCCAAAACCAACACGCACATAATGGGGCCTTGTTGGAGTCGCCCTAATGTTTCTAATGTTATGTAAATGAGAGGAGAAGAGGGCAGGGAAGGAGAAGAGAGGAGCAGAGGGGAGGAGGAGGCAGTGGGAGTGTTTGTGTGTCCGAGGAGGCTGCTAAGCTCCCATTACCAAGGGATTAGGCAAATGCTGCCGTTGTATCGATGCTGGTTCGACAGTAAACCGCCAGCCCTAATCCCCTCCTCTCTTCTCCCTCTGACAACGCATCGGCAACGCCTCCTCTCCTCCTTCCTACGTAACCCCCCTCCTCACAAATTCTACCACCTCAATCGTTAAAAAAATCTTCAGAAAAACTTTCTGCATCCAACTCTTCTCCTGTTTCTGCTTCTCTGTCATGAATAACCATCCAAGCGAAAACTAAAGACCAAACAACGACTACAACCAGAATTACTTGGCCAAAAGCCAGAGTAAATTTGTCCGTTCATTGATTTCTCTGACATGTGATGTCTGTCTTTGTGTGTGTTTGTGAAAGTGTGAGATGTGATCAATATTGAAAGCCAGAGCGCCTTTCTGGTGTGTCTGTGATGTGTTTGCCTGGAGCTTCAGAGTGAAGCAATGACCTACTGGGTTCTGAGTGCATCAACTCTTCACTCGGCTGCTCCTCCGACTCCAGGGGGGGGGACTGGGGCAGGTCTCTGGACGCTGCTCACTGGTCCCTGGACACACTGGTGGCTCCTGAAAAGAATCACATCTCCACTTCATACTCTTGCAGCCAGAAAAGGAGAGTACATTTGCTGCAAAACTTTACACTCTCTTATCATCAATAGTTTTTTTTTCTCTATTTGTCAAAATTACATTTAATGATACATACATTTTTGGAAAATATATGTTAGTTTAATGTATTTGTAAAGTTAATACATATATTTAATTTTATTCTTATATATTTCTTATTGGTCAGGATGTTGGGGATTCATTCTTGCCTCTAAAAAGTGTTTTGCTAGGCTACATGTGGAAAATGATGTAACACATGTAACACATCCACAGCAAAAATAAAGAACTGATTAATCTCTGCATGAGTTCACACTGACTATTCAACACAGCGCGAACTGAAGAATGTCATCAAGAAGTGAGATAGCTATTCTGAGACAAACTAGCTGTGTGATGTTTGTGAAAGTGTGTGTGTGTTGGACTGCATGGTGACACAGTTGCAGGCAGAACTTGGAATACTCAATTATCACATTAGCACATCCAGAGAGAAGCGAAAGGCTGCACGCAAACGGCTGCGTATAAACACACACAAATGTACATGTGCACACACCGCCCCCACATATCTCTGGAACTGCAGGCCCCCTGCTGTGAAGCTCAAACGCACCAGCTGAGGGTGGGGTGGGGGGGTATGGAGGGTTGGAGGAGGAGGAAAAATAGGGAAGAGGAGGAGAGAGGTTGTTGGTGGAGAAACATGAGGCTGGTGAGTGACATTGAGACCAAGGTTAAACACAAACCATCAGCTCTGTCCTGTTGCAATGCAGCTGCTTCGCCCAGAACTGAGCCCAGCAGCTAAGACACGACTTCATCACCTTCCAGTAACAAACTTCCTAGAAACCAGTAACAGCAACAATATGATCATGTAAGTATTAAAGGTAGATTTCCCCATTTTTACTTCTGAACTTCATCCATTTTCCTTTAAGTCTCTGAATTCTTAGCTTTCTAGAGAATAAGGCCCAAACAGGCAACGTCCCAGAAACCCGTCTGACTCACTTATTGGAGACTTTGGTGCACTTTGATGCTTTGGGGACAAATTGGATGCTCTAACTGGAACTGGTTTGTCCAGTTTGATGGCAGCGAATCATGCAGCATTTTCAGGTATCTTACTAAGTTTACTGGAGTGTGGATTCCCACATGAGTTTTGTTGACGGTTTGTTGATAATCATTTTTATTCAGACATCATGTTTCTTTCCAGCTGTAAGATGGGTTTAAGCTTTTACGTTACATTTAGAAATGACATCAAGAACATTTGCGGCCTTTGTCAGCAAACAGCAAATGTAACAATTAGAAATGATTTGACATAAATGATTAGACAAAACGGAAACTTAAATGTGAAGAGAAAAAGCAGCAACAAGTTTAAACTCAGAGTATCAAATTGTTTCTCATCTTTGTTCTGGTTGTAAGAAACTCCTACCAAATATGATGTATGAATGGTAATTATTTTTACTCTAGTACTAAATCATACATTTTAATTCAGAGGTATGATTTGTTTTATTTTATGAGGATTTCACATTAAGTTATTTGGCATGTTTTTTAAATTGCTGAATTTTTTTAAATGACCGAAGCACATTTTCATAATCTGTACTTTTTTTTTTTATTTTTGTTTTTTTTTTTTTGTTTTCCAGAAATAAAATTATATCCTCCCAGTCTCTAAAAAATGCTCCACATATGCACAATAATTCACCTGATTGTGAACCAGTAATAAGTTCCAGATATGAAAGATTTCACTGGCTTTTTGGAAAGCAAAGTTAGACACAAAAAATACAGAATTATAATATATTTCTTCTGTAAACTCATTTAATTGAGGAGGAATTTTCTAAAAGGTTCCCCTTTTAATTTAACCACATGCTTCAGAGAGAAAACCAGGAAAAAAGATGCTGTTAACTCATCTTTGTAGTGGTTGTTGCCAAGGAAACCCCAAGGAAAATAGAAAATAAAGAATACATCTGGATGAATACAAACACCTGGAAAATTCAGCAGCAAGTGTGGCATTAACAAAGAAATGAACAAAGCATTTAATATATTCATGAAAAACAAATCTTCATGTTCAGATGTACAACAGAGTTGGGATGAGAGGGGAACAAAAGCTTCTTCGCATCAAAGCAAAGTATGACTGCGGTTGTAGTTTTCCCTCATCATTACCCTTTGTGATCAATAATTAAGCTTCATGTAACTGATAGATATAAAGTTATACATCTATTGAAAGCCCAAATTTATCCAAAGTGTTAAGATTCCAGTGTAAAGAGGAGCAAATAGGAACTTGTATTGATTCAGAAAGTAATTAGTATCAATACACTTTTTCAGTTCAACACAAAGACCGGGAAGGTCCAGTTGGTGTTAATCTGCTCAACGTCAGTTTGGCCGTAAATCAGCTGACCTGCTCCAAGAGGTCCAGCTATTTAAAGTTCAGTAGTTGCGGCCCGACAAGACCGACACTATCAAGCTGGAAAAAAACCACGTGCATGTGTGTGAGCTTCACCGTGCATGTGACTGAAGTGTGGCCGAGCTGAGGTCCCGCCATGACCCTTTGCCCTCGCTTGTATGTTGTTTGTACGTTGGAGGGTGAGATATGTAACGTTAGACCTTTTCATGGTTTATAACATAGGCTTTGTTTGCCTTTGCTATGTCACACCGAACCAAGTAGACCCTGAGTGATGCGTTCTTTCAGACAACATGCCAACGTTATGGATTCAGAGGCGTGACAAGCAACACAACAGCATCTGTGCTGACAGCATCGCTGGCTCTGCCGTTCCCACTGCTGTTGTTTTGCTTCAGTAACTACAGCTTCTGACTAAAAGGTGCAGCTACGATGCACCCCATATCATCTTCTCAGAGAAAAGGCAGAATGAAGGAAGAAGTGTTGTGTGCTGGACAGCTAATTAGAAGCTTTGGGACAAGCAGACAGACAGTTTATGAGCATGTCTACAGAATATGGGCGTCTTGTGTGACATGTGACAGCAGTAAACAGTAAAATTATATGGGCGTTTTCCGTCCTCCCCCTTCACTGCACTAGGTGTAGGGACAGTATGAAACATGTTAATTACACAGGATCTGGGAATCACAGAATCACAGGAGCAAATGATTGAAAACTATTTTAATTACGTGTAAAAGAGATTTTTGGAAGCGTAGATTTGTTCTTTCTAAACAATGTGCTCATTTTCAGTTTGACACCAGCAGCACATCTCAGAGACGGCAGAGACATGTTTACCATCATGTTGCATCACCTCTTCTTTCATCAACACTCTTCCATCAACTGAAAAGAACTTGCTGCCTTTTTCAGAGCAGCATGTTTTTGCATTTTTGTTTGATATGGAATTTTAACACTAAACATTTCAAGGCCTCGACTTTGTTGTGCTTTTAGTTTAGTGCCAGTTTATAGCAAATAATGTACGTGGACCGCAGTTAGGTCAGGTGTTCATGCTGTTTTAACACATATGGAATTTGGATTGGCATTGTTTTTCCCGATCTTATTGTTCTGGATTCAAATCCCCTGCTGAGGCAACAAAGGTTGCAAGGCCCTTTACCCCCACCACGGCACACAAACCTGTTGTTCCCCAGTAAGACCTGAGATGGTAGAAATGTAAGGTGTAATTACTCAAAAATGATAAATAAATACCATATTTATATATTATTCATTATAATATTATAATTATTCATCTATTATTAATAGTGATGTAACGATGCACTCAAGTCACGATTTGATTCAATTTGATTCACAAGTCTAAAGTCATAATTTCGATTTTTTTCTATTTTGTTCTCAACAAATTTACCAATAGCTATTTCACGTCCAAGTTATTTGGTATTTTTTTATTTGAACACCTGGCTTTTTGTCCTGTATCAAAGGTAAAACTGTCTTATTTAACTAACAGAACCCAACACCAAACAAAGTAACATTGATACATAATATGGAAATTACTATAAATCCTTTTATGACTAAAAGATGTTTTATTATTTTTTTAATATTTTGCATTTACGTATCAAATAGAACTTTTCTGAAAGAAATAACTCACCTCATCACCGTCTGACTGAAGTGTGGTCATGACAGGATGAAGTACATCAGCTCTAAAGTTTTAATAATTTAGTGAAAGTCTTCATTCTCCACAGTTGAAAATATCTTCATGTCTTTTGTTATATAAACAGCAATGGACCGAGTTTGTTGATGTAGTTTGTTGCTTTACTTGTCTTCGCTCCTGCGGTGGTGTGGGTGGCTAGGCTAGCTCACTGTGGTAGCATATTGGTCGTACTGTTTGTGTTGGTTATCAGTCTCTTACAACGCTTATACATAATTTTTTTCTCATCTGTAGTTTTATGGCCATTTTCACCCGTGAACACAGGAAAGCCAAAATACTGCCACACTGCTGACTATTTCAGAGCTGCTTGATGTTGCCATCCTCCTTAGTGGCGCTGCTGTAATTTGCAAATGCAATACATCGGGATCAAGCGTGCCAGATTACGTAATTTACATACTTGCACTTTACCTACATACTTTGTTTGTAAAGTACGCAAAGTACTCGTCTAGGAGTTTATTTCCAGGTCTGTGGTGGTCTATTAGTTTATTTTCTACATCGACTGACATTTTAATAGGCTTGAATTCATTTTCAACCGATTCATGAAGCATCGTTACATTCCTCATTATTAAAATGTATTTATTTCCCGATTGCTTTATCTGAGATTACTTATCATTACCACATGTATATCGAGTTGTCTATATCTATCATTGTAATTAGTTTAATATAATCTCCAAGTTTATCTGGAATGGAGGCTGCACGATCTTAAAGTTGTGTTGCTGTTCAAGCATGAGGCAAACAACAATAGAATGAAGCTAACACTTTGGGTCAAATTTACTAAGATCTCATTATGCGTGTACTAATTAGCATGTGGCATCTAGAATTTAGCGTGTGAGGCAGGGCCGTGATTAGTACGTGATTTACTAAGATTGCTCACGCAAATGACAGTGAAGTGCAAAGTGTTGGAAACACGCCTATTTAAATGAGGATTTATGATTTTCATGATGACAACTTTACAAAACCGCAAGCGAAAATACAAGTTTGTCTAAAAAATCACAACCAGCTGAACCAAATGACCACACAATTTGAATTTACTTCTGGGATTAATGAAGTATTTTTTATTTCATTTTCATAAGGATGTAAATGAATCCGCTTTTTCTGAAATGGGATATAATCAAGGAAATGGGAACAGCATAAGTAAAGGGGAGGTGAATTCCTGTATACCTGTATTTATTCTTGACACACTTGTATTTTGGTGAAGGTTAGCAGGAGAATCTGCACTGTGCTTTGTATTTTGACCAAAAGATGCTTTTCTAATTGAAACAGTAGATGATTTATTTGTTCGTAAATCTGTTTTCACCATTTTATATGCTTCACATACATGTGCTTTCTTACAACATGGCCAGCATGAACAAGTATCACCTCAACACTTTTCTTCCCTCTTATGTTTTTGGTCTTTAATGTATTTAAATGTATTCTTTCCTGCAGGGGCTTTCTGTCTTTCTACGCTGTAAAAGCTGTCCACCTGAACAAATAATATCATATTCAAGGGGTTGGAGAGGCTTGTTAGTGTGTACACTGCGTGTCTGAGCAGTGACCGATGCAGACGCTTGGTGAATAGACTCTACCCATAACACATGTAAAACTACAGCACAGTCAGTTCAAGGTTTTTTAAATATTCTTCATATTAAATCATTTAAATGAAGTGGGACTCTTAAAATAATTTGTGTTTTTTAACCTTCCCAAGGAACTACAGAAAGAGAAGCATGATAGTGAGTGTTTAAACCTTTTTATAATTTAAACAATCATTAGAAATGATTTAGATGTAAATTATAATAGCATCTTTAGATAGCATTAGTGTTGTGTCTGATGTAGCAACATGTCAACCTCTGGATCTTGCTTTGGCAGCTTTGACTCTGTGCGAGTGTCCATTTTCTACACAGAACAGCATCAGTGGTGTGTATCAGGACTAATGGCTAATAAATAAAACTTCTGGTTCAACTTTGGATTTCAGCTTCACTGTCTTCACTGCCTCACATCTTACCAGGATGTATCCCCATGGCAACGTATCAGGAAACCAAACCAGCTCTGGGAAACTGAAAAAAACATGTGTAAGCACGTCTTTCTAAAGATATGTCAAAGTTTATGTGGCAGAGGAAATAAGCTTATAACCGTGAAACATGTTCATGCTGACTTTAAAAGGTTTAGAACCAATATTGATCATTTTTATTGATCAAAACTATAAAAGATTTTTGTGCATTGATTTAGAGTGTGTAGTGTATGAAGCTTTAAATATTTAATCAAAGATTTGAATGTTGTCTTCATAGCCACATAAATGGAATAAAATAAAATGACACAAATTGTATTAATTTCCTGAGGGAATATACATCATGAAATTAATCAAAACAATAAAGTGTCTGAAAAAAAGCAAGTAATTTTAGAAAACAACCCCAACCAAGCAAAAGGAAGACAATCATTTTAAGGCATTTACAATAAGCGTCTTCACTGGTTTGAATAATTTATTGTTTGGTGTTCGTTTCGTGCAAAGAGCATTTAAAAGAGCAAGGACTGTATCTGACAGTGTAAGAAACGTTAAGAATACACCTGCATTACATCAATTAAATTACAAATCAGTCAGATATGCGCCTGCGCGACAGTCGTATCGATCAGCATAGACCTGCTACAAAACAGGAACAGATCACCAATCAAGCTTTATAGGAGTGTGATGAAGAAGTTTCTCAATCCTCGATCCTCAGTGTCAGTGTAAGTTAAAAAAGATAAAGGCTTTGCATGGAGGCTGAAATACATTTATGATGCTGTGATAAAAATAAAGCAATTTTTGCAGGTGTGCGCTCCTCTAGAGAAAGATCTACAATTGTTTTTATTTTAAATCAGTCTGACAAAACTTATTTTATTGATGAACTTGTTAGTAAGCTGTAATCCTTTTGAGGTCATACTGTGTAAATTCTTTCTCTCTTAAGAGAGCACAAAAAATAGGAGCCATGTCTGGATTACATAGAAATGTAGGTAATTCATTGCATTAGCTGACAGAATGTGGCTGTAAGCGAAGGAACCAATGCATCACAGCATGACCTCAGCATCTTCTTACCTCACAAAATTAAAACCCAAGTAGACTGTAGATCGGAGTTTACCGTCATCTCGCAGGTTTTGCACAATTTCCAATCTTCACACATATGGAGACCCGTATTATTCATAATTAAATAAATAAAAACAACATTAAATAAATAATTACAACATTTTGAAATAAATATATGGCAATGAAATCATGAAATAAGGCCACTTTGTGTTTTTATTTTATTGTTTTTATGATAACCTTTTCCACAATGGTGTATTTATTTCATAATGCATTTTCCAAGGCGTGTATTTATTTCATAATGATCTTTTTCACAATGGCGTATTTATTTAATAATGACTTGCTTTGTCAATCAAAGCCGATAAGGCGGAACCAGTAAAGTGATTGGCTGCTCATTTACTAAGGCATAAGCGGCTGCACTTGCTGTATGGATTGAAACATACAGATTAAATATATAGCGCTGAATAGTCCAGAGGCCTGTATTACAAAGCGTGATTAACTCAACCCAAACTTTTCTTCATTCTCTGGATTGACTCAGCCAAACATTGAGGAACTGGGATTAGTTATACAGCGAAGCTGGTTATAAACTCACTAACTTAACCCAGACCTTTCCACTGAAGAGGGATGCGCGTTCACATACAAGAGGTGGCGCTCGGAGTTTCTGACTTACAGTCTGTGGTTCTGACAAACCACAAACATGGACAAATCCAGAGCAGCGTATTTCACTACAGATGAGCAGACTATCATTCTCAAAAAATAGAGGAATTAAAAAATATAATTTGGGCAAAAGCAGCACTGTTGCTACAGTAAAAGCAAGAAGTAATGCTAGCAGAAAAAAGGACTCCGTTAATGCGGACATTCGCCAGATCATCCGATATTTATTAATGGGACCATAAAAACTGGCAGCAGTCAGATCACTCTATTACAGTACAAACATTACTGGGAATGTTTTATTTACATCATATTTGACAGTTCTTTAAATGATCCGCTTCCATGTGAGTGTATTATCGCTATGTGAGCATATTATTTCCAAGGTGTCCTGAACGCAGCACAGCTGCCTCTCATCCAAAGTTTCGTTTTCCGTCCTCAGTTACACAAAGTTACACAAAGTTAAAGTGGTCAAGTTTGACACAGCAAATCTTGATCACGTTATCATTTAACTATAGCTGCAGAAGAACGCAACAAAATAAGTCTATGCAGCCTGAAATGGATTTTTAAAGCAAGAAAGTAAGTCATCATCCCTGCTGGTAGGAATATTCAGCCATGTCCAGCAAATTAAAAAGTAAAAACGGATATAAACCTCGATCGGTGTTTGTGAGAAATCAAAAGTAAGCAAGATTCGTAAAGAAGAGCCCTAAGTATTTCCTGAAGTTAGCCCAATAAGCTAAAATCCAGCTTTGTATTACAGGCCTCTGGTGCTCAGTTTCTCTGAAACTGTTGTAAACAGTGACAAATTGTCACGCTCTATTTGATCTGCTAAAATCACCAAAGCTGCAGAAACTCCTCATCTTTTTTTCATCCTCATTCTGCCTGCCTCTATGCTGGACAAGACAAAAAAAAAAAAAAGAAGAAACTCCTCATCTCTGACTGCATAGTGTATCAAGGAAAACAAATCGATGGACAAGCCACTAACCCAAACCCCCAGCTTTGATTGGCTGAGCAAGTAATTCTCCTAAAAAAAGGACATTATGAAATAAATAAGCCATTGTGAAAATGACATTATGAAATAAATACACCATTTGTGGAAAATACACCATTATGAAATAAAAACACAAAGTGGCCTTATTTCATGATTTCATTGTTGTATATTTATTTCAAAATGTGGTATTTCACTATTTAATAGTATTTATTAATGTTGTTTTTATTTATTTAATTATGAATAATACAGGTCTCCATACACATACCATCTCTAGTGGTCTAAAATAATATGCATTTCACATATATATTTTATATTTAAGAACTGTCTTTGCAGTAAGGATTCTGTAATATTGGTGTACATTACTTGAGGAAAGTTTTCTTTTTGTGGATGTTGATTCTTTGTTTTGCTTTACTGTGCTGCTAAAAAGAACTGAGTCCTGTTATTTGATGCTTTTACTGCTTTCTCACATTTTATCACTTTGATTTTACAGAGTTTATATGTACAAAAATTAAGTTGAAATGTTTCATATATTTTCCACACTCCATTTCCATTAACTTGTCTTTGTTTTTGTGCACCCTGGTATCACATGATAATATCTTTGCAAAGATTTAAGACAATGTTTTTTTTTTTATCTGTTGGTTGTTACTGTGCATTTATGTGCTTAAATGTGCTGCACTTTTATATAACTTACAAATTTCATGTTCATTATAAGCTACATTTCCATAAACTTCCTAATTCTTCAAAACCTAAATATAGTAGAAAAAAAGAAAACCTATATATATATATATATATATATAT
>JBAMHX010000007.1:21463949-21475957 GCA_037177515.1 Pseudomugil tenellus | reverse complement strand
AGAAAGCAACGGGCAAAACAGGAATAACTACAAAATAAAACAGGAAACCAAAACAACAAAACCCATCAACCCTAACACTGGCTGTGTTAATGGGGCAGCAGTCATTCTAGGTGAACTAAAACACTGCATGTACAGGAGCATTCAGCAACAACAAAAGCAGTTATTTTCCATAACTTATTTTTCCAGAAGTGCAACATTTTTTGTGAGGACTTAATAACATCATCTATTACCTCCACTGATGATGAAAACTAAACCAAAACAGCAACTTTGGCTAAAGCTTGTCTGAGCTTTGAAAACATAAAGTAGATGATAATTTACAGAAAGCCAGAGTAGCAACATAAAGACTGTTACTATTACACCTACAACATTTTGTACTATCTGTGGGAGCTACTGTACATGAGATATGATCCATACTGGACAGGTTCCCGGTCCATCACTGGGCCAACACACAGGCTTTTCTATGGAGGGTTCAGAATTACCAGTTAACTTTGGTTTAGTTTTTGTGAATTCATAACACAGTACAGTGTATCATGTGTTATTGTTGATTGTGTGTTAATAATCACATGCAAACTTTTATTTTTGTTAATTAACCAAAAAAGGAATTCCTTTATATCGAATGCTCCTATATGACCTTTTAATATGATGTCCCATTCTTCAGGAAAACCATCCATGAACCTGCTGTTCATGCTGAAAGTTACTTTTTAAAATTCTGTTCTGAAATACTTCTGCAAAAGGCTGCTGACAATAGAATATGACAGAAACTGCTGAGAATGCATATTTCATGTGTTTGTCAGGTGTGGGTTGGAGTGGGATGGTGTTGATTCGTCAGGTTTTACACACACACTCACATACATACTCTATGTCTCATCAGACAACTCTTTAGCCAGGTTTTTAGAATCGAAATAGTGATGATTTAGGCTTTCCATTTTCATGCATAAAAATCAGGAGTGTCCTTGCTGCATGACTGTATAAACATCTTTACACACTCATGTCCACACAGCATGGTTAATGCAGGCACACACATGCACAGAAGAACTCAAACACACCTCAGTGACAGCTATGTTGAGCTGAGCACAGCAGGATGGAAATGGTGTAAAGAAACAGAAAAACCAAGAAAGTTAATCATTCACAACATCATCTTGAACTAATAAAGACAGATGATTGTGCAGGTGAATGAAGCTGACACATATGTCCACATTCAACAACACAATTATTTTTCTAACAAGTCACATATACACCTTATATACAATAAAGACCTCAGATAAATATCACACAAAAAAAATGTAAATGATTAGATATATTCTAACATTTGGTTTTATCCAATTAAGAAATGATTATAGAGATGTTGGAGAATATAAGAAGATATTTAGCTGTTAATTACTTCTAATAACTAGTAGAAGAACTTATCCACAAATATCTTTGATAAAACATCAAAACCTGAAAAACAGTATAAGTGAAAGGAAGTTACATCTGACTCATCACAACGTCTCAGTCTGCTAGTAAAATACTTACTTCTAGGCCTTGTATGGAGAGAACTTTAATGCTTCCGTCCCAGGTTCATTAAGCTTACTTTACTGGTTTAGTTGGTTTACTTAGCTTAGTATGCTTATTTATTTATTTTTTCTATTAATTAAAATGGTTTAATTTCAGAACATGGATATTAAAATGTGGACACATGTAATCTTGCATGGAGAAAAGGTCACACTAAATGGGAAACAGCACATTAAAAAAGGACAGAAATGGCTGTTTTACAGCTTGTTTCAAGTCTGTGTGGCTCACTGAGCACACCCTAAGGGTCGGTAATACACAAACAAACAGATAAGAGTCTATTTTTCTAAGCCTGTTGATGGAGGCCAAGCTTCAGGCAGGCCAACATGCATCATATACTGGAATTTTATAAAGTTCAGTAGGTTGCGCCAATGAAATGAGTTGTGCCCTGAAATTGGGTGCCAGTTTAATCACAACTATTTCCATGGCAAAAAGTCAGGTTATGGAAGCGAGGCTGCATTTGAAGCCACAGCAGATGTGCAATTTAACCACCAATTATGACCAACAGTATTTTTTCATTATTCCTTTACAGCTCACTGTGTTATAGACATCGATTTTGTCTGAGTTGCCAATTCAATTCTTGCTGAGGGCAACACTGTCTAGCTAGATTCCCTTGGATTGCTGTGATGGTGTCAAATCAAAACCAGTGAGGAAAGTAAACAGACAAATAGGACATGATCTTTTGGCTGTCTCCTGGTTTTATGTGCAGAAGAAAATAATCTTTTTTTACAGCCATTTGACTGTTTTTTTCAGCTGGCTGTGCCATCTAATGTCCGTGAACATTTTGACATTTTAAATAGAAGTCATATAATAATAGTCGCAGCACTCAAATCTAATTCAAAAAGCTAGAATTGAGCAAAATAATTCATGTCTATTAGTGACAGATTGAGACACGGGGCACATAGCTTTCATTGGCCTCTGCTGTTTGCTGACTAATGAGTGAATAATTGAATGCGGTCGTCCCTGCGTCTCCCTGATTACAGACACATCAGGCCCCTGAAAAGACAGAAAGACAAGAGTCAGGTCTTTCTTTCTTCCTGTTTTATCTTTCAATTTCATATTCTCTCCACAGATTCTAATCACATCAGATACTAAATTATACACACAATCATTATCCCATACACATCCAGTCACACAGTGCTACTAACTACTGAAACAATATGTAGTCCAAGCAGACAATAGCTTCTGGTCCACAGGACATTGACAATGACATTAGCAGCACCTTGCAGGGAGACAGAACAGAACAGCGTGATTCTGTTTAAAAGCAGTGAAATTTGTCCTGTTGGATCAGCAAACAGCATCGTGAGAGGCTGAAGTGTCCCTGAAGGAGAAAGTAATTAAATACTTTTCAAAGTATGTAGGTGAAAAAGTAGTTGCAGCTTTTATTGCTTTTGATAGCAGGTAAGTAGTTAATCTGCAATGTGATAGATGTAAAAAAGATAAAGAGCTGTTCTGATAGTATGTACAGAATAAACAATGTGAACTTCAGGGTGCTTTCAGAAATTATTTTACATTTTGCTGAATTCAAAAAGCATTTAAAACATGCTTCACCACTGTGGGACCTCTGTTCATTATTCAGGAACCCAGTTCTGACAGGACTCCCTTCAGATAATTAAGCGTCGTCGTACACTCATCATTAGGTAAATCTCTTCAGCTGTCTGTTAAAGCAAATAATCGCTTACATGGGAGCAGCTCAATACATTTAGGTATGTAGGTATGGTCAAGATGACCTTCTGAAGTTCAAACCATCAGAATGAGAACAGCAGAGGCTTTAAACATGGCGTGGTTGTGCCAGATGGACAAGTCAGGAAGTGCTCTATTCAGGTTTTCATACAAAGCCATGAGGTTTACAGTAAATGGTCCAGAAAAGTGAAAATATCCAGTTGTCTGGATGTTGGATGCCAGAGGAGAATGAGAAGACTTGATGATGACTGAAAGACAACAATAACCACTAGTATGCAAAATACCATCTATGAGCGCACAACACAGTGAACCGTGAAACAGATGAGCTACAGATGAGGATGAGGCCGCACCGGCTTCTACTCACAGGAATGGAGGTTTAATTTACACAGACTCACTAAAATTAAAGAATAAAAGATTGGAAACATGCTGAATGATTAAGCTACATCTCAGCTGTGATATTCAGATGGTAAAATCTGAATTTGATGTGCACAACAATGAAAATTATGGATCCATCCTGCCTCATAATAACAACAAAGGCTGCTACTGGTGTGGGGATATTTGACCTAAATGAGAGAATGAAAGAGAATGAAAAAGAGGTCCCACTGAAAAACAGATCACCAAGCTATCAGCATAACAGGGTTTATTACACACTAATGCTTGAGAGGATTTATACCAGCTCCACACACGTAGGTACAACCAGTTCTGAGACACAAAAAGAAGAACTTCTGGTCAGGAAGGAGAGAAGATAGAAGCTGGTTTTTAATAAATAATCTGGGCTGTACCTTGAGTATCATGCCCTTTCCAGATTTTTTCATGCGGGACTGTTCTGAAATGGCAATGAGTCTCTTCTCTGTTCTGATGCTTTCATTGAGATAAATAATAACTCAGCTGATAAATAATTTGCAGAAATTGTCTTTGAGGTAGTATGTGACAGCACAGAGACACTCATTTTTACTTGTCATTAATTTGAACTCCCCACTGCTCCTAATACCTCGCTACAGACAAAAGAGGGAAAAATCACAAGTTCCCTGTTCTTCATACTCATGTCAGGATGGAATAGTTGTCTATGAGAGATATGTGTACCACAACCTTAGATATCTGAAGTAAGCGATGCTCCATTCTCCATTTGTGAGAAGGGCTGCAGTGTCTTCCACATGTTCCCTTTAGCATTTGTCTCCTGTGATCTATGAAAATGGAGAAAAGTGGAAGCTCTCTCTCTCAAACAAATGCGCACACACCTACACACAAACACACATAAAAACCCAATACTGCAGTGCCTAAAGCCAAAGTGTAGTAACAGTGAAGGTGTGGGTGTGTGTGTTCGTGGAACCAGTGCCAATCTTGGCATGGCTGGATGCCCATCTGTGGGCCTCCTGAGAGGGGACCAGGGGCACAACAAATTGGCACACTACACTTTTCAGTCCCACCTGCGTGTGTTTGTGTGTTTATGTATCTGTATAGAGAGCAAGCTAATGTTAATGTGCTCCTGTGTCTTCGTGTGTGTGTTTGTGTGCATTACTGTAGTGAAGGCCATGATGTGTTTTTCTGGAACCTTCTGACTGAGAGCAGCATCAGGCGTAGAAATCAGGGCTGATTTTCCTTCAGTTTTCTGTTTTCAGTGCGTGTCTCCTTGTTTACTATCACACCTTCGGCTTTTTTCACGCCTCACATTTATAATTTGTAACATTGAGAGAAATCGCGTGCACATTTCAGTCAAAGCAGGAGTGTCACTTAAAAAACACACTGGCGATAAAATGCATTTACACTCTGCACCAACTGAGCTCTAGATTACTTTTTTTTTTTAACTCAAACTCTGTTTGTTCCTATTTAAGTTATATACAATGATATAAAATTGCAAGAAACATATAATAGCAACACTTTAGAAGATGGACACCATCACGGTGGCCATCAGAGTATTTTCCCAGTGGGTTTATAATTGTTTATGTATTGATCTGAATGCTGAACTACCACCCCTTTCACTGTGGTCTTCAAGTCTGAGTCACTTATTTATCCAAATAATCAGCTCACAATTTCCTAACCAATGGTCAATTAAACACAGTTATCTGCAGCCCATTGGATCTTTTCTTAACAGGCACCACAATGAACCAATCCAATCATTCAAAACTTTTTTTAGGGTTTTGAAGGTTTTTTGTGTCAATGTATGCTGTCACACGTAAGGAAGGAAAAGAAAAGGAAGAGGAAGAGCAGAGAAAGTCTATGATTAAAATGAAAATGTCTGGAAATGATTGACATGTTTGCCACAGCAGGACCTTCATCAGTTGCAATGGATGATGATGATGTTTGAAGCTGCACTGCTTTCACATCACTGAGGTTCTGTTCTAAGATTAGAGACCCATTCAATCCACTAAGTCTGAGCCCTACAGCTACTGGTGAAGACTGTTTACAGAGTTATAATTAGGTAATTTCATAAGTTTCCAACAGGAGAACTGTTGGTTGACCGCTTATGTTCACTGGTTAAGACAGAAAATCTTGAATTGTGTTTGTTACTGAAACAAATTGAATAACACTTTGAAAATGTTTAATTTAAGTTAATGTTATGAAGACTTTGTTGTAACCATTTTTCACTAAATAAACACATATCAAGACAACTGAGCTAAGTAACAAGGTGTTCAGATGTTAACAACAGCGTACATAAGTCACCATCCTGAAACTTCAACTGGTTGCCAGATTGTGAGGTTGCCAGGTTGCCAACACAGTAACATTCAGGTTTTATGTTAAATTAATAATTTTAGCTTTTGGCTAAGCTAGCCACTTGTGTGGTCTATTGTTGAGACTCATATGAGGGATGCTTCTTCCATTGTCAAGCAGCTGGAAAGACGGACATCTTTTTTTTTTTTTTTTTTTTTACAGTTGCATTGTTTTTTTTACTTCTTGAAGCTTATTCATTATTTGGTTTGACACTTATAGTTATATATTTATTAATGAACCTATTTGAAGCTTGGCTTATAATGCAACTGTTGTGTAACCACAGTGACAGTCAGCTTTGGTGTTGTGTTTTTGCTCTTTCTTATTGTAATATAAGCAGTATTGTGGTAAAGAGGTAATGAGTTTTACTTATAGATGACTTCATGGTCTGTCATGAAGAACCACTGCTTTTGTTGCCTGTTTCTGACTTCTTGGTTTCTAAAACCACTTTCCTGGTTAAGAAAGAGATGCCAGTTTAAAGGCACCATGTGAGAGCGCCTAGACTATTTCTTACACAGTCAGAATGTCTTGTATACACCAGTAGGAGAATATTTAATCCTTTTAAAACAAGCATTAAACACAAGATTTAAAAAAATAGTGACATATTTTTCTTACATAAAATATTTTACTTCCACAAGCATGTAAAGTGATGTGTTTTACAATCTTATGTCATTTTTACTTATTTATATTATATTATAATTTATAAAAAACATTTATAAAATAATTTTATACAATATATATTGTGCGAAAAAAATAGCTGTATCTTTTCTTGTTTATCATCTATGTCAGCTTGTTAATGACGATAAACCACATAAAATTATACAATGTATAAATCTGTTTTACATTTAGTGGCAGTGTATTGGTGGACTCATAAATATCTACTGAAGTAGCCAGTTTGCAAATATACCACCTTCACCGGTTCATTCATTCATTAATTCATTCATTCATAAATTCTCACATGGCTATACACAACAACCCAAAATTGATACAAAATCAAAGCAAATCTTAGGGCACAGCCATGCTTGAAAAGGTGCAGGAAGAAGAAAAATTATAAGGCCTGCCGTCTTTTAGACATGTAAACAGAAAATAAAAAGAAAAATAATTGATCTAATACCTGTCATGTAATAGCGGTCATGCAGCAGATTCATAAATTAAATATATTTACATATATATATACTGAAATATATATACATACTTGCACATACATACACATTATACATACATATACACACACATATACATACACTCATACACATGCATATATACATGCATACACAACTCACAGCATACATGCACACAACTCACAGCATAGTTAAAAACCTTTTAAGGTTTCCACTGTAGTGGACATTGTGCATGAAATGGTTAATAAACCATTTCTCCTCCCTCCCAGTCTCATTGTTCCTGCTGTAAAACCAGTTGCTGTTACAGGAATTATAAATTTAATGTTTGAGGACAATTTTTTAATCAAAACTTCAATGATAGAAGTCCTTCCTTCCGACATATCCATGATGCAGTATGAAAGATGAAGTCCATTTCCACTGGTAATACCGGGAAATGTTTGGGAGGAAACATTTCAACCATCCCCCATCAGAGTGAATCACCGTGGAAATGGAGCCTTCGTATTTGCTAAATTTGCCAGTAGATACATATGGGGAGAGACTCAGAGCAAAGGAAAAGAGAAAACAAACCAAAACAAACAGAAGTTGCTGTTTAGTCACTTCATGCCTCCAGCTGGAAGGTTGAAATACATTTCTTCTAAAATAATGTCCTTATTCAGTGTTTTGATAGTGCTGATGGAAAACACCATCCAACCTTGTGACTTTGAAGACTGAAACACACGGCTCACATTTGGGTTTGATGAGCTGGAAAAATGCTCATTAAACCTTTTTGAGCTCCATCATGTGCAGGGTAGCAGCATTTCTAATCAGGACAGAAATATTTTACTACTCACAGCTTTCTGCTTTCTTTAGTGGCAACTGGAGCCAAACCATGCATGAGAATGATATTTAGCTTCTGCAAGTTCCAACAGAACTGTTGTGTGAACAAATGACTGTATTAAAAGTTATTAAAACATAAAGCGTTTTCACATAATACACCAAAAGACACAGTAAGGAAGACCCATCAGATTTTGTGTATGTATTAATATTTCATGTTTAAGTTCTATCCAGCACATATCCAGTCATATTTGATTTTTTACGAAAATAAAGCAACTTTATAGATTATATAAGACATGACATTTAAGCTTCATTGCTGTTTACAGTGTCAATGAAATGAAGAGTTTATGTCTGGACCTTATTAAAGACAAGGTTTTAAAGAAGAGTTGTCTCCAGTGGGAGTTTCCTAATAAAGCAGAGAGAAAGAAGAGGGGAGAGACTAGAGGGATGTAATCCCCGAGGCAGAAAGAGAACACATATGGTTGCAGAAGTAGGAGTCGGAACCCCTCATCTGTATCTTAGCCTCCATGTCAGTAACTTTTACAATCATTTTCTGAGCTACTGCCAGAAAAGATGCAACAAAATTTCCTCCCCCAAAACAGAGCACTCAGATCTCCATCACCCATTATTCTTTGCCCTCTATGATGGCAAATATACAGTAGCTTTAGGTCTCACTTAAAATCTACAAGATTTTGGGGTCATATTTTGATATTTCCATGGAGGTAAAGCCTTTCTTGTCTAGGGAAGCCATGAGGGGATGTTTTTGTTTGTTTCTAAATTTCCTAAAGTCAAACCAACATCCTTTAATTCAGACAGTGAAAATCATAAAACAGAAAAATGTCAGCTGTGTTAGTGTTTGTAGTTTTTTTATATATAGAATAACACCTTAAAGAAGAAACACTTTTAAACACCTTCAGTTAGAGCCCAGTTCTGTATCTTTTACTACTTAGTGACTCCATCTAACTTCTGAAGAATGGTGCTAAATCAGAAAATGTTTCTGACTTATACAAGAAGTCTGCGAGCAGCAGGGTGAAAGGACAGAGAAGCACAGAACAAAACATAGAAAGCTCGGCCAGCGAGACAGAGAGACAGACAGATTTTCAAACAAGCAGGCAGACAGATAATCTGGCCTCAAAGGAGGGGAATGTCATTGATCTCCCAGAGGACAATGAAATACACAGCCCTGTGTTCAATGTTACCACCAGCTTCACACACACACATATAGAGGTCAGACCTTTTAGATGAAGCAGTGAATAGAGTCCAATTCCTATTCAGTCACTTAGAAGCTGCCTGAGTCTACAAATACTCATTGTCCAGAGGAATTACACAGCATACCACCAAATCAATCTCTGCAAATGATGCAACTTTCAATGTTAACCTTGAACAACAGAAATTAGACACTTTCTTTTCTTTTCTTTTCTTTTCTTTTCTTTTCTTTTCTTTTCTTTTCTTTTCTTTTCTTAAAAAAGTTTCCCTTTATTATATCATAGTCAAGTAGTTTTACTTTTCTTTTCTTTTCTTTTCTTAAAAAAGTTTCCCTTTATTATATCATAGTCAAGTAGTTTTACTAAGAAAAACAAACACAATAACATTAGAACAAAAAAAAAACAGAAAACTAATTATTAAAATGATCAGATATATTATGTATTTAAAAAATACCTGCTTTGTCTTAATTTGGTAAATTGAAAAAATGAATTCTTGACAGGAACATGTAAAGGCTTTAGAAAAGCTGCTAATTTCCACTTTCTGTCCACGACAGGCACTGAAATATACTGAAATATAAAAATAATTTAGGACAAAAAAGAAGAATGCCTCACTGCATTTTACCCATCAGACCTCTCAGAAAGAAGTGGACTGTCTTATTTTGGCACCCAAGGAGTTGTTGGGGATTGAGGGCCTTGCTTGAGGGCCCACCTCTGTGTTTTCAGACTAGGACCTGAAACCAGGTCCTTTAGACCCAAACCTGCCTCTGGAACCCATCATAGACTACCATTAACTCTGAGGTTCCCATTATGATATAAATTAGTGTTAAAAGACTGAGAATTAACTGGAGAACATTAAGCCTTTTTGCTTATTCATCTCAATTACATGATATTAAATAAATGATGATTCCATCTAATAAATAAATCAGAGTTATTATGTTACCTCATACTAAGGTAACAATGTGATTCATTTACAAGAATATCTTCTCTTTGTTTAAAATAATATTTAATTATTCAAGAAAAAGATGTTGTAAAGAAGGTCATAACAAATATGCTTTTACCTCAGAAGTCCTGCTGACGTCTTTCTCCAGATTTTGATAATTATTTTTAAACCTTGATGCTAAAATAGCAACAATGCACCAGCAAAGCTCATATACACATACAGAAAATGTACCATATATTTTGCTTGAACTGAACTTATTTAAGGATTGGCTTAAATATTTGAGATCAATTCAACTACAATCTGTATTTCTGCAGGAGCATAAAGACATTTCTGATCAGAGTAAACTTGTTTTGCTGAAAAATGTAAGTTTGTTGTGATGGTTCAGGGATGAACCTTGACAATAATGTGGGATTATAATTGCGAATTTGTGCTTGAATGAAAATGTTGTACTTAGGAGAAACCTTGAAGTCGACTCTGTTAAAAGAAGCTCTTTCAGTTTGAGAGTCACACACAGTGTTTAAATGTTTTATTTCTATGGTCAAGGTTCATGACACGTGGTGAGGCTGTGTGAATGATGAATGAAAGAGAATCACGAGGACATGAAGGAGCAGGAGAAAAAAAAAAATGCAAATCACGAACAAATCTAAAAATCAAGACGCCTTAAGAGACTCCAGTTTACTGGCAGACAGCAACAACAACAATGGCTCTGACATTGCTTTTACAAAGTGGCAAAAGTACAGTGCATAGTATATGTTATTAACAAGTACACACAATCCTTGCGCCAAATATATCCGTATAAAGGATAGCAACCTTCAGGGAGGAAACGCAGGTTGTCACACTTTCAGATTTACATAGTTAAACTGGAAATGGTCAGCCATGCAAAGACTGTGCAGGAGGTGATGTGATAGATGCATCAATCACAAATAACATCAGTGAGAAGGAAGATGACAAAGTCAAAAAAATATCAAAGGTTAAAAGACAAAGTAGAAAATATGTGGAAAGGGACGACCAGTGATTTTCAGAGCCCTCAGGTTTATTCACATCAAGCAGAGTGGCTTCAACCGGTTCCATCGGGATCTTCATCGAGGACAACAGTCCAGCTGAGGTGGACTGAAACATTAGGATTTTGGAAAAGACCCACAGTGGTGCTGAGTGGGGAGTTTTAGCAACATATATTGTAAGAACTTGTTTTCAGAGGGAGAAACTACGTGGCTTCTTTACAAGCATAATGTCACGTTTTATTCACGGTTCAGCTCAAATGCACGACGATGTTTGCTTTCAGTTAAACGAATCTGAAAATTGGATATTCAAGCTTCGGAGGTGATAATATGAATTATGTATAACAGCTTGAAATAAAGAACCTATTACAGGAAGAGCTGGCAATGTAAGTGATCCATAATCAATCAGTGCGGTTTCAGGGCATGTAAATATTTACAGCCTTTCCTGTCGATACAAACAGAAGAGGAGAATGTGGACGAAAAGGAGAAAGAGAAAAACAAAAAGACAGAGACACACAAGTGAGCAGCCCACTGTGATAATGGTGACATTTACGGTGTGGCGAAGTGTGTGTGCAGCTGGCTGATGGCCTGCAGAGATGGCCTTTAGGAGAGTGACAGGCCAAAATTACCATTAAGAGCCAGCAGTATTAACTCTCCATTTTACATACGGAGCTCACACTCTCTCACACACATGGTTTATGCCTTCCATTACAGCTCCATGTGGGTTCAATAGCTTCATAACCCCGGCGCTGGAAAGATTTGATTGCTCTCTGCATCTCAGCTCAACTATCTGTCCCTCTCTCATCTTCTCTTGCCTCCATTTCTGCTCCCCTCCATCTGCTATCAGGTCTCCCAACTCCCCTGCCCTTATCTCTCTCTCGACCCCATCTCCTTCAATTAATTCTCATCTCTTTCTTTCTTTCTTTTTTCTTTCTTTCTTTCTTTCTTTCTTTCTTTCTTTCTTTCTTTCTTTCTTTCTTTCTTTCTTTCTTTC
>JBAMHX010000007.1:21444633-21457556 GCA_037177515.1 Pseudomugil tenellus | reverse complement strand
AATAAAGTCATACCGCACATCAAATTAAACAGGAGAAACTCTGCTACAAGCACATACAATTCATTTTTACATACTCCGCACACAACTCAAACACCAAGCATATTAATGCTCAAATATCAAAATCCGAATGCTGGGGCTTAAGAGGTTAAGGATCATTTAGACCGATCATTCAACCAGTCTTTGGATGGTAGAACGAAGCAGGAGAACCCACACTAACATGGGAGAACATGGAAACTCCACACAGAAAAGCCACTGTCCAAACCGAGGCTCAAACCAGCAGCTGTAGTGCTAACCACCACTCCACTGTGCAGCCCTGCCAAATAAATTATGTTTTATCATATTTTGTTAAAGGATAAAATGAAGACTTCAGATTTGAAAAGTTGGGCTTTTCTTCCTGGTTGTTCTTGGGTTTGGCTTTGTTCCACATTTTTAATGTTATTTTGGTGGAATTTTACTAATAAGGAACATGTGCACATTGTTCCCAGAAAGTCATGATATTTTTCCCAACAAACATTGGTCTAGGAAAAAAAAAAGAAAGCATTAAAATTTGTTTTCATGTCACAAAGAACACACCTGGCATATTTTCCTTGCTAACACTAGCTGGGCAGCACTGGCAGCAGCTGACCTAACAGATTAGTTAGCTTAGATGTCTTCAGTGCTATGCAAATATGGTCACTCCTGCCTCAAAAAGTCAAGACTGTGATGGCCAAATGCTACACTTGAGGCTTTAGAATAGTAGCCCACAAACCAGTAGATGACATCAAGATGGGTACATATGGAGTCCATTTCTTGGGCTTGATAACTACAGACAAATGCAGGGTGTGCAGTTTAGAGCTAACCATTACCCAACATGAAAGGTTGTTAGAAGGAAAGTCACGCTGGATTGGTGCTTCCTAAGCTGAGTCTGTTTTGTCTTGCTGTATTTCTTATATGTTATTATAAAAAGAAAATAATAGATTATATCAATGAAAGTATCAGAAGTGTTTAACGTATGATGGTATAGAAAATAATTGAGAAAAATTATGTGGTTGTATCTTTACATGTTACTCTGTTGCAGGGTATTTACATATGCGTCATCAGCTGCAGATTTATCTTTAGACCTTATGAGGAGGTCCACATTCTGTACGCTCCAAGCACCAGATGCAACATCTCTTTCGATTTGAGACGTAAAAATTATATATTGTAAATTACAACATCACACCTCCTGCATCTACTTCACTAAGGACTAAATTGCAGTTTCATTATTAATCAGAATGACTCCAGTTGTCATCTTTTGGGGTTGACACCTTCTCTCAGAAAAGTAAAAGAATCAATATGCACTCAACCTCCTACTTCCTGAAAGTTTCTGATGACAAACACCCTGGAACCTAAGGGTTTTATTTATTTTGGGTATGATGACAAAAATACAAATGTGAAGCTGTGACACATCTCAAGTCTGAGCATTATTCAAATAAATTTCCAAGTCTCAAGTGGCTTGTTTTACTTGTGCTGAAAGCGTACACTTTCTAGACAAAATTGCAACAGTACCATATTTTTCATTTTATTTTTTTGCATAGAAAACAAGCTCAGATCACACAGATGGCACCTCCAGGCATCAGCTCACCTGTATTGCGAGTTGTGTATCTAAATTTTGTATTGTTGCTTTGTGCAGTTCTCAGTTACATCAGTTATAACTTATCAAGATATTTATGGCAATACATTATTAGTGTTTATCACCATCCCAATACACAGACCAACTCTAAAGATCCACACAGAAATCCACACGCTCTAAATTGAAAAGCTAAGACTTCTAAAAAAAAAACAAAAAAACAGCAGATAAGGAAGCTTGTTATTAAATTATTTTTTTAAGACGTAACAGAAGCAAACTGTTTCAAATCTCTGCAGGTCTCCAGAGAAACTCCCTGCTTGCTGATATTTGTTTTGCTCCATTTGTTCTGTTTTTATTGTCTAAGTACCCCGGGCCAAACCATCACAAGTGTCTAGCAGGGGGGGTTAGAGAAACAGCCAAGTTGAGGCAGCAGTCTGCTGCCACTCCCCAGATTCGCATTCAGGAGCCATTTTCTCCGCTACCCAGAATTCTGTCCGAAGAGGTCTGTCCCCTGTCTCACTCTTTCCATCTCTATCACTCCCTTTATTATCACAGTCCACTCCATGAGACAGTAAAGGGAGGGAAGCTGGGAGTGGGGTGGGGGGGTTGGAGGGTTAAGAGGGAGGGAAGTGGAAGGAAGGCAAAGATGAGAGACAGAGAGCGCGAGACTGACAGACAGAGAGATGAGGGTGCGGGGTGGTGCTGGTACAGAGAGCTGTAGCTATCTGCTGAAATATTCATGTTGGTGCCAGCAGCTTTTCCATTCCCTGCTCAGCAGGGGGCTGCTGTTTGATACATCCATCGCTCTCTCCCTCTATGCTCCCTCCACCCCCCTGCTCTCCCTCCACCCTCAGTCTCTCTTAACTAGTGAGGCTGGTAGATAGTAAATGCTCTTCAAGAGATAGAAGGTCTCTCTCTGCCAACCTGGACAACACATCCCTGCCCCTTGGACATGAACCAGTCTGCAGTGATAAAATAACTTTTACCATTAAAAGCAAAGCTTTCATATCTTTTGGATTATTACCATAATCACAGTAAAAAGTGATCTTTTTAATCTTTTTTTAATTAAAGTCAAAGCTTCTGGTTGGTGTTTACTGCAAACCTTCTTCACACAACTTCATGCTTTGGATACTGGAATGGAAAACTGCAACTTTACCTGAATAACAGTTTCAATAAAAGTTCTGGCTGAATAACACCAGTCAGACAAGAGCATTACAGAGAGGGTGAATAACCTTCCTTACGACCAATATTCCCCAGATTAGCATTTTGGAATGGCATTGATGGTTATTTTTAACTTTCTGAAAAAGTTTGTTGGTGGATAAATCTAAAGACTCAAAAGAGACACGAGTTGAGTTTTTAATCACATTCACTACATTATGCTTTGTAAATAGATTTAGGCTCTAATAGGAAAGTTTAGGAAAAGAACATGGCTGGTAAAAACACTTAACATTTATGTGTTAAAATCCAGAAGAGATTCACATGCACTTTCCCACACAGCCCATAGAAGCGACATATCTTTGAAACGTAACTATGGAGGGATATAAATGTAAAACTGCACAGATTAACAATGGCATTTTTATGGTGAGGGTTTTATACGCTATATTGAGTTATCCATTCAATGAGACACATTTTGCACCAGAGTTATAAAGGTCTTTGGCTGATACTGGCTGGTTTACCAGATTAGATAAAACAAACTATACTCTCTAGTTGTTTTATATGAAAATTGAATATGTTTGTATGTTTAATTGATCTGATCTTTGATTACCAAGGAAGTCATGTTTTTGGGAGAGTTTGTCTTCTTGTTTGTTTGTGAACAACATAACCTAGAAAGAAATTAATGGATTTTCATGGAATTTTCAGTATATATCCAGAATGGGAAGATGAGAAAATGATTTAATATTGGGGGTGATCTGGATACCCATCTGGATCCAGGACTTCTTTTAAGGATTTTTTATCATTGCGAGATAAAGCCGTTTTCAACACATGTGCTTGTAACTCAATGGAAAATACCCAGAATGCTAGCTTGCTCTCTGAGTCCTTTTCTAGTTTTTTATGTTTTATTTTCAATGTCAAACTTTTAAAGAGGTTATGAACATTACATTTTCAGGTTTACTAAATATATTTATCATTTTAACTGATTTTAATGCACTTGTACTTGCCTCTTTCAATAAGAAATGTAAAAAATTCAAAATATACAAAACACTAAAGCATTTCTTCAAGCGAAAAAGCCACTTAACACTTTTAGGATTAAAACAGTAGATATCTTCATTAAACAGTGGCAGTTTGAATGATGAATGTTGCATGAAGTAGCGAGGAGTTACGGTTGTCTGAAATACACATGGGCTGCGGTGTTACCAGTGAGCCCCACGGTAACCCCTATATAACCTTATATAAAGGTTAAATAAGTGATGAACAAAGTTTTGTGTCTCTGAGTGTTAGACAATTTAATAAAGAACACATTTTAAATAACATTTTCAGGCGATTTGTTATTTATTGCAACATTTCAGTGGCGTGCATGAAATCTGCCAAAGCAGAAAAATATAATCTTTGCACCAACAAGATGATTTTTTTAAGCACTATTAGCTGAAAGCTAAACATATCTCAGCATGTTCTGCGATGTTTGAGGGAACTGCACAGGTAGAGAACAAAGACAGAAGTGTATTTAAAACCTTTTACTGCAGAAAAACAGTATTTGAAAATCCTGTTAGTAAGAAAAAAAAAATTCTGAGAAGACCTGAGATGTGTCTGGTCCTTCAGTTGATCCATCTACTGTTCACTCAAGTCTCTTCAGAAAAGGTCTCCATAGAAAAAAGGACATTTATAAGTCATTAAGTCTGAGAAACAGGGAGAAAAGGCTGAGGTATGCCAAATGATACATGAACTGGACTGAAAATCAGTGGCAGCAAGTCTGATGGAGCGATGAATCCTCCCCAGAGCCCAGACCTCAACATTACTGAAGAAGAGTGGGATCATCTTGACAGAGAACAGAACAAAAGACAGCCAACTTCCAATGATGAGCTTTGTAATAGTTTTCAATGATCCTGGAGAACTATTCCTGAATACTATTCAAAGTTAAAGTTTGTCTAACAGGGTTAAGGCTGTGCTGAAGAATAAATATGTTTAATCCAAATAAAGACTTTGAAGCTGGTTAGAATTTAACAAACTGGTTTTCCTTACACACTATTTTTCCATTTACCCTCAGACATATTAAGAAAAACCTCTTTCCTGTAATGCTGATAT
Organism: Pseudomugil tenellus; assembly: GCA_037177515.1. Lineage (NCBI taxonomy): Eukaryota > Metazoa > Chordata > Actinopteri > Atheriniformes > Pseudomugilidae > Pseudomugil > Pseudomugil tenellus. The sequence goes on along the minus strand of JBAMHX010000007.1, from coordinate 21,452,728 downwards.
CTTTGAGTATACAGTTGAAACATTGGCACAGTACTGTGGATTCTCTATTTATCCACCAAGTTATATAAAATCTAATGCATTAAAGGCAAAAATATTAAAACGAACATTTAATAACAACAATTAATTCATGCGTATACGTGTTTTTACCTGCTGGTTCAATGTGATCCCATCTCAGTACAATTTCAGAGAAGAATTACTAGAATATGAAGGCTAAAAAACAGATTTTAAACCAATATTACAGGAAACAATAGTGAAATCTTTGCCTTTTTAAATAATATCACATCACCCTATTTCAGTCTCAGAAGCAATTAACTGAGAGTCGGAAAGGTGAAAAGCAGCCACGGCTTCCTCTCAGGGACTTTCTAATTAGGGTCATGCATTTATTATTTTGTGCTGAGCTCCCACTTCAAATAGCTTCTGGCAAGTTTCAACGTCTCATCACAATTATTTATTGAAGAATCACTGTCAGTGCATGTTGGCCAAACAAATACTGACAGCAACGCTCCAAGTAAACAGAATATGAAAAACTTGGGGCATGACCACTGGGGAAATTATGCATTTCTGTAAACAGCCTCACAGTGCTGGCAATGCAGGTGTGCAAGAAAAGGGCCAAATAAAGTGAAAATGTATGTATGAAGAGAAGTAAAATAATGCAGAAGGGCCTTTAAAGATCCAGATTAACTCTGTTGTTACAAACAAACGTAGTTTATGAAGGAGTTTCATGTCACCCACTACAAGATTAATTTAAAATATGTGCGGTCACATGATCCAAACACTGTTCCAGAGGCCTTACCACAGCACCGAGAAAACAGTCCAATGCAAACACTGGAGGAGATGAAAAACAGCAGCAGGTTTACTCTCAGAGGCCGAGGTTGTGCTTGCAGCGAATAACCACATCATTCTCTTCAGAACTGATGTCAGGGGTGGTGGTTAAACTGGGAGGGGTTGCCTCATGGTTATACACTGTGCGTATGTGTGTGTTTGCATGCATGCAAGTGTGTCACTGCATTTAACCAACACATGTGCTGGGGGATGTGGCAGATGTTGCAGAAGCAAGGATTAGTGTGTGTGTCTTTAAGCATGTGTGTTAAAAATATCTTTGCCACAGCAGGAAGCCACAGTGGCCAATTACAGTGCAGCATCTGGGCTCACACACATTTATTAGTGTGCGTGTGCGTGTGTGTGTGTGTGTGTGTATACGGGGAGGTTCAGTTGGAGTTCAGGTTATTCACATCTTAGCTTGTTGAGTTTCGGTAAATGGTTTAAGGTGTGTTCAACAGTGACGAGGCTTTGTGTCACAGCAGCAGATTTTAAACACACACCACGGCAGGACTGGCAGGAATTAGAAGGAAGGAAAGATGAGTAAATATGGAGCAGCTGTAAAGACAATAGTGATAATGGAAAGGCGGTATAAAGAAGGGGGGGTAGTGGAGAGGAAACTTAATAGAAGATCTCTCGTTTCCAACTGAAACATAAAACACGGCTCATGATTTCCTTGAAAATCTCAGAAAGAGTTGAAGAACATGGTCAGCAACCAAACTCAGCCAGTATTTAGTTTATGCACATAATTCCCCTCTGAAGTCGTGAAAACTATTTTTTTTTTTTCTAATTTGTTCTCTCATGTTATTTTTGAATAACTGGTATACCCACATTAGTCAGATCCAATTTAATTTTTAAGAGCAAGATAAATGTGATAAAAATGATTTATTTTTCATTCTCCCAGTCACACAAATGGATTTTAACACGTTTCATTATGTTTAGCTGATGCACGTTTATGTCAGCTGCTGTTTCTTTAATGGTTGATAATGATACAGATTAGCTTTTTCTTTCTTTAACTTCCATTCTTCTAACGGTGAGTTGAATGATGTAGAATCTCACGTAAGGCTGAGATGATGAGACTGAATGCAATCATCTGCACAAAACGCAGCGAAAACGCAGGGAAATCACCATTAATCACCTGTGTGCCTCAAAGCCTTTGTGGTATTTCAGGGCAATAAAGTAGAAACTAGGTTTTAATTGGATTGCTGAGATAATTGACATAGCTTTGTTTTAATTACCAGAGAGTCTGAGAAATAGGTTTATGTAGGAATTGTTGGGTTATTGATGGTCAGACTAGCATGTTCTAATACTATTGATTATTATCATAACAATGTGCTGGTTTCTATAAGATATCTATTGTGTTGTGTATCTATTAAGTGTTACAAGCCTTTGTTTTATTCTATCCCACCAATTTTCCTGGTTTTTTCCTGCTGTACATGTTTTGAATGAAAAAAGTCAAAGGTTTTGATCACTTAGCGAAATGTAACCAGCTTTGCCCTCACACAAAGAAGAAGAAGCAAGCACGTGAGCTTCTTCATGTTTTGAATGCAGGTAAAGGGAGTGTCATTTGATTAGAAAAAAAAAAACACTACAGTTGGGCAGCTATGACTCACTTGTGTGTGTTGCAGACTCTTGCACACTGACAACAACTTGTCTATGCATTCAGTGCAAGCACAGATTGTGTATCACATGTTTCAGCCCTACTGACACATCTTCAAAACAAATCATCGATCAAACCCAGACACATCAGTCATGTAAACAAAACTTGAATTGTCATATTTAAGCAAGAAAATAAACTTGTGATCATGTGCACCACAGCATTTCATGCTTTTAGTCCGTAAAGAAACAATTAACAATGCAGTGATTTAATAAACAGAGCTGGGGTTGTATTTCTGTTTTTAAGTAACAGGATGATTGTAAAACGATCCCGGTCCTGGTGTGATAAATAGCTTTCAGTCTTAAAGACAGAATAATTCTCCCCCACCCTGCACAGACTGTTGTAAATTATGTGCAGAAATGCTTAAGTTGGCCATTAGTTTTGTTGCTATTTTGGCTCCATGTTGTCACTGACTTGCAAAAGGAAGACAAGAAAAGCTAATGCCCTAATGCGTCTGCAAATAAGAGAGAAAGAAGGTAATGCAGAGTATGGATTGCTGCAGTGGATATATTGCTGCTGGGAGCAGAATGTGCCCAGCTGGGCAGATTGGTATATCAAGGAGCAGAAGATAATGCATAGTTCAGAATATTAAATGCAGCAGAAAACCAAAAAAGGTTCTTGAAGTGAAGATTATTGGTCTGTAGGTGTGACTTGGGAAATCTCTCTGGTTTGATTTTACTAAAGAATCTGTTGGATTTGAAGTTAGTTTTGGTTTATAAGAGTAACCTGGTTACACAAATCACTTCTGTCCAGTCAAAGGGAGAATTGGCACCAGGAGAAACAGCCTAAAGAGAAAAAAAGGAGGAAACACACACACACACACACACACACACACACACACACACACACACATACACGCACACACGCACACACACACTTAATTAATCAAGATATACTTTTGTGTCCTTTTACTTTCCAATCCTATAATATCAATAAAAACGAAATAAAATGAATCCCTCTACCAGCACAGACATCTATGGTTTTACTTTTTTTGGAATGATTGCTGCAGCAGAAAACATCTAGATATCAAGGTCTCTCTTTACATCCACGAAGGCCTGAAGCTCACACACATCGGCTGGGGGTACCCTCTCAGGAAGCAGATTAGTGTTGCTTTCTCTATACAACAACAGAATAAGAAATGAGCGAAAACAGTGATTTGCACACCCATCGTAAAGACAATCAACAAGCTCAGTTTACTCTTGTTTGGCCTCGGCCTCGTGTCTTTTGTCCCTGGCTTTGCTCTTTCTTCTAAAGTGAGATGTACTATTGGCCATGTGTAAACAATGCCCCCTTGTGGTCAAAGCTAATGGCAACAAGAAAAGTGCTTTTTCCTTCTCTGCAATGCAGTACTCAAAATGGCATTTAGTTATTGCCACTTAACTTAAATGCCATATAAACACTTTGCAGAATGAACAGAGTTTAACTCCACATGACGGTGTTCACACGGTTTCTCCCTGCATCATAGATATTTATGAGCTTTTAGTGCTGTATTAGCTGCAAAGAGAATCTAAAATGTGACATTTCCAAAGAAATTGTTGTTCTCAAACATACTTTTAACCTCTTTTTTCAAATAGACATATATGATATATGCTAGTTTCTACCTGAATATTAAAGTAATATGGCATTTATCATGTAATCAGTGCTTTTTTTTTTCTAAAATGAATTTAATTTCCAATAAAAACCTAGTTCAGATTACACCACCACTGTTAGCATCACAGTTTTTTTGTCCCTGTTTTGCTTCCCCTGCAACATTAAATAGACTCTTTAATATCAAAATGTCCTCAAACACACTAAAAAAATAAATGATTTGCTGGAAATGAGGTCAAGCAGGACCAGTTTCTCTCCATTCTGAAAAATCAAAGCACAGAAGCTGGTATGAAATGTAGCGTATCAACCTGGAAAATACATATTTTTGCTTATCAACACCATTATTCATCAGCAGCCCAGCAATTCTCCACAATTCAAGTTATTAATTCCTTTCTGGGAGAGTTAAATAAAAGTTCTCACTTTTTTCTGTAACGTAACATCCAACAGCATAAACATGACAACAGAAAACTGGGATAATAAAGAACACAAAGAAGTAGGAAATAAACAAACAGCCTCTTAATGTAAACACTTTAAAATCCTAACTTGTCTTTCTTAAGTCAGTAAAAATCCAGTTGAAACAGATGAAATGGAAACAGTCTTAAAGTTCTTTAATGTTTCTGTTTCAGAGATGGGTGTCCTTGCTGGATTCCAGGACAGGAACATAACTTCCTCTGTTGCAGCGACAACATCAGGGAAAGCACACAGGCTCCCTGTGTCAGTGCATCATGGAAAGAGTGGATGTGGGGACGCCCCACAGGGGTCCTTCATTGCCACCATACAACACCTCAACCTCCACCTTGGCCTTTGACCAACATTTTACCACTACTTGCAAAGGAATACTCTTCCTGAATGAGATAGTAAGTGCGACTTTTGGTTCTTTTAAGATTGCGTCATTGTAACTCTCAGTAGATCTAAAACTGTTGAGGACAAGACGTTATGATCAGAACTACAGCAGTAAATCAGCATTCATTAGGAGATGAAATAATTGTCATGTTTATGAGATGTGTGAAAAGAGAAAAAAAAAAGCAGTGAAGTTAGGCTAAAAGGATAGATTTGCTTTCCCAGCAGTCATCGTGAGCCGCGTTTGAGCTAGTTTGAGTTTGCAGAAAGCAGCATGGATGCATAAAATATGAAGTCAGTTTTAAGTCACCAGAAGTAAAAAAAAAAAAAACCAAACAAACTAACAAAAAAAAAAAAACAAAAAAAAAAAAACCAACAAAAACCTTTTTCTGTAGAAATTATTTAAAGTTAAATTAATCTAAAGTTAGAACACAAAAAAGCTCTTTGGACCAGCTCTTGTTTGAACAAAGTTCAGCCCTGTTTCAATGAAAATAGGAAGTTAACCAAAAACACCAAGCAAATCAACTCTTCCTCCTTTCTTTCCCTCATTGTCTCTCTTCCTTTTCAAATCAGCTGAGGGCAAAAAAAGTCTCAGCAGCCTTTCTCTAAATACAGTCTGGCTGGCTCCCATATGTGGGCTGGGCAGCCACAACTGGCACACACAACTGTGAAGAAGCCTTGAAACACTCCTCATTTCTTTATATTTGCTTTCCAAAGAGGCACCGTTTGATCTAAAAGTTAGATGTAACTCTGTAGAAGGGCATTTGGGAGGTTTAGAAATAATACCCCAAACAGGACAAAACAATTTAAAGAGATAAAATGTAATAAAATATGATCAAATTTAACTGATTTTTGCTTGAGTTAGTTTATAACTTTTCTGGAGTTCTAGAAATCTGAAAGCCTTGAATCAGTCAAAGAAACAAGTTCGGCTCACAATCTCATTTCCCAAAGTTTTCTTCCTGTGATATGAAGCATCCAGCAGGAAACTGGGAAGGGTGGAGTGGTTGGGAGGGAGATTTAACCCTCTTCCCACAACAACACATGTATTGGGAAGGAAAATAAAGTGAATGAGTAAGTGACACATGTCTCTTTTCTCTTCAGGTGTTTGGTATGTTGGTGTGGATTCTGGTTGGTGGTACAGATTACTTTCATCTGTCTACACTTTGCTGGGTGATGTTTGTTTCTGTCTCGTTTTGGATTCTAACTTTATGCTTGTTCATCATTTACCTCACTGGATCCCACAACAGGATGCCACAAATTCGCTGGATTACACTGGTAGCACACACACACTTACACACACACATAAAATAATTTGAAAGCAGTCTGTTGACCTGACTTTACTTTATTATATATATAATTCCTCACTTATGTTTTCGTGTCTTCCAGTCTCTGTGCTTTGACTGCAGTGCTGCTGCTTTGTATCTGGTGACTGCAGTGGTGGAGGCAGTCGTGGTCAACCAGGCCATTAGAGGGCGACACAGCTACAACTGTTGGGCCGCATCAGCAGTAAGCACACCTCGCTTAGCTTGATCTGTTTCAGGGATTTTGTTTAACCGCATGAATTAAATATCTGCTAAATCTGCTGTTAAAGTTGAGAATGTTATTACAACAAAAGAAGTCAAGCATGTCTATCTTTATCTTAACCATCTGATGTAGAAAAACGCCTTTTATAAAACATTTGGTGGCTGTTCTCAAACTGATAAGAAACTTTGTATTTATCCACCAAACTTAGATTTGTGGTTGTAGGCTGCAATAAATGGGTCAAATTCCTCCTAAAAAGACATGGTAGTCATATCCTGTATTTTAGAAGACTAAACTTGACTGGAGTTTCAGCCTATCAGTCTACCAGAGTTTAGATCAATTTTATGTCACGTAAACATAGATATTCAGCTTGTTTAACTACTTCTCTTTTCCTACTATTTTTTTCTTGTATTACTCTTTCTCATCTGTGCTCCTCCATCCATCTGTCAGTTCTTTGCATTTCTGACCACAGTGTGCTACGCGGGGAGCAGTTACCTGAGCTACCGTGTCTGGACAACCACTGAGGAAGAGCAGTAGCAGTTGCCTCCTGATTTCTCCCAACATCATTTAGATTTCCTTGTGCGTCATAAACTGATAAAGAGCAGAGAGGAGACGCTGTCCTTATCAGCAAACACTGTCAACACTGTAACTGCAGCATGGTGAAGCTGAGTTCACTGATAAACCCAATCAATCGAAAAAAAACCACCAAAAAAACCAAAGACATTAGATGGAGTGGGGGCTTGTTTTCAGCATGTTTGCTGTTGTATGTTTATGGTAGTGCACAGAGAAGAAGTGTTGTCTGCACAACTAACTTTTAGGTCATTTTGTCCCCAGTGTGGGAAACAATAGAAAAAATCCCACATAAAACAAAAGAGTAGTTCTTGCAACAATCCTTTGCTTTTTATGTTCCCATGAAAATAGGAATCAGGGGAAAAAATTTACTGAAATGTTCAGAAAAAGTTTTTATTGTTCGGACGGGGTTGAAAGTCAACATTTGGTTACAGAAAATTCATTCGTTGTATAGCCTGAACTGTGTTAGACAAGTTTTCATGAAATTCCTTCAGGGATAGTTCTTCATAAAGCTCAATATTGGTTGCTTCTTTTTCTCATCTCCTTCAAGATGATCCCTTATGGCTGCAGTAGTCATGTGTCTGGGTTCTGGGAAGGATTCATCACTACATACAACCTGCTGCAAATGATTATTTTTGTTGTTATTTAGCATACCACTTCCGTTTTTCTCCTTGGTTCCTTTCTTACAGTTACAATTACAAATTTCAATTGAAACAATTGAAAATAACAGAAATGTATATCTTTTGTCATATATTATAGATTTCTCAATGAAAAAATGTGTTTAATAAATTTAATGGCATATTAAATTGTTTATTGTCCTATTTTCATACTTCAGCATTTATTTTTGGTATTTCAAAGTTCAATCACCTATGAGAGTCACTGTGAAGGTGCAAAAATGCCATTTTATCCTTGTTGGACTGTATGATCTTTGGCTGTTTCATATGTGCAATTATAGAAATTAAGACAGATCATGTGTCTGTTTAATAATACTACTTGATTAAACAAAAACTTTTTATATATATAGTGTACAAGTCTGTATACAGCTCACCTTTGGTCTAATTTTAAAAAAGGGAGCATGCAGAGGTTGCATGTTGCCTATAA
>JBAMHX010000007.1:21432275-21444533 GCA_037177515.1 Pseudomugil tenellus | reverse complement strand
ACAGCAGTTACCATCGTCTATGCACCAGCGTCAGAGCAGCTCGCGCTCAGCAGGACGTCTACCAGACTGGTTCTCAGATCAGGTCTTCCTACTTGATGGAACTTTGTCCGTTAAAGACAAGTGTCGCTTTGAGACTCTGGATCCAGTTTCCCACTGAGATGAAATACTGTCTGTTCATCAGCAGCAATGTGCTCAGCACAGAGGGAAACCGGTTTATCAAGCTTTAAACTGTCCATGCTTATGATTATGCACTGGTAGTATTATGGCTCAAAGTCCACTCAAAAATTTGTTATTGAAAAGTCTGCAGTTGCTGTGAGCACACTCAGGATTAGATCACTTTTTAGATAGTTTTATTCATTTAATGGCTAATATCCAGACATATTTGCCAGTATGGGTGAGGGTTTTATTATGTGTGTTACGATATTAACTTTAAACAATATTTTTTGGTTCAGACACTGTAACATGACAGGAGCCAGATCAGCCTATCTGAGCCTCGACAAAGGTTTGGTTTTGATGGTCACTCCATAATAAAACTACAACAGAAAAAGAAGACCAAACCAGCTAAAAAAAACTAACAGAGATGCACTACAAACTTACTGTATCTGCCAACTTTACTGTGTGGGGACCTCAACCACTAAGTGTCACTTCTGCTATTATATCTTTGAGACCAAATTGTTTATTTGAAATATTGAAAGGAAATTTAATTATTTTATTACAATTTCTTTTCTAAATTTTAAATTATTCTTTGTGCTTAAATATGTTTTAAAACCTGAAACAAGAAAGAAATGGACATTTCAGTGCATGTGTGCTTGTTTTGCTAGTATTTATGTGAATTTACAAGGCAGTGCTGGCGCTGCCGCTGGAACTTTATCTTAAATAATAATAAAACCTTTTCTCTTTCTCTACATTGAGTGAAACAGACTTATTTATTCACCAAAAATCCTCAGCACCTACCTACAACCACGCAATGCATACAGCTTTTTTTTAAAATTTATTTTAAAATCACATAAATCAGGTGTCATAAATAGATACAGTTTTAAATTATCTAAAGCGTGACAGAGAAAACAAACACCATGAAATATTCTGGTTCTGTTTACCAATTTTAAACACAGCAATCAAGAATGTTGGTAGTAAAAAACATTGTACCTTGAATCTGTTTAATAAAAACATTTTAAACAAGAATAAATTAATGTCAGGCAACCCCCAACATACATGCTATCTTTCTAAAAGAACCATAGTCTGAAACAACTACTTTCAGCTTGGTTTATGCAAGAAATCACTAATATAGTGATTATCCATTAGAGTAATAAAAAATGGGATGAATTACTTTGTACAACATATTTTCAATCTGGCAAAAGCAATTTGTGAAGAAGAGACAAATATTTGTCAAGGGATTTGGCAGATGCACCTGCTATGTGGTTAACAAATAAAATATGTTAAACTAAATCACACTCTGGTGGCAGGGGCCCTCAGTTGCATTTCAACTAATTTCTAGTTTCCTTCTTAGCTCTATGGCATCTGGGTAGGGTTGCCAGTTCAAGCAATAGAAACAAGCAAATAGCTCCACGGAAGAAGCCCAAATACAGGCCAACATGTTCCTCAGTGCTTCTGTCTGTGTGTGTACAACACTGCATATCTATTTACTTTAAAATATTTAAAAGTAAATAGATACGCAGTGTTTAGTGGTAAATAGGTAAACAAACATTCAAATGTCAACATTTTAACTTTTATTTAACTGACATTTTCTACTAAAATGGATCAAAGAAAATACGCATACAGTGTGCATAAGAATCTGTAAATGTTAAATGTTGTCAGTATAAAAACTTTATACAACTTGTTAAATTTGAAATACATATAAAACATGTAAAATAACAACATATAGACAGTAAATACTACAGTGAAGAACGCCATCATGTAAAGGTTCTGGTCATCATGGTTACAAGGAAACTGGTTTTGTGGACAGATCCAAGAAAAGAAATTACTATGTGATATTTTTCACGTAAATTTGAATAAATGAGAAAGATTCAGGAAGAGATCCTACTGGGAATAAAGTAGGACCAAATAATCGACCAGTGCAACTAATGATATTTACAAGAAAGAAAGAAAGAAAAAGCCCAAACCGCTTATTAGAAGCGGACCTGGCAACCCCGCATCTGGGATCGACATCTCATGTCTGAAATCTGACAGTTCATTGTTTAGCAATGGCCGGAGTCCAGGCGGCACAATCTGCTCCGGAGCCACAGGTTGATGTCTCCAAGAACAATAGCTCGACACCTGAGGGATATGACAAGAAGTGTATTTTTTGTAAAATCGTAAACAATGAAATGGGCACAGAACTTCTTCACCATGTAAGAATATCGTGTTCATACTTAGTGCTTATTCATAGTTGATGCTAGCTAGCTGGCTAGCGTTAGCCGGTGTCTAATATAAACAGTCGGAAGCAGCTTTGTTCAGATATAAAAGATTGTTTATCGAGACGTTGATTCACGTTGCATATCAGTTTTAACTTCAATGCAGAAGAGTAAACGTCACGTTTGGGTTTACTGACACAGTTGTCCAGTTTCATATCTCTGAAGTAGTTAAGGTGTGTCTCAGTCCGTAGTGGGCACATGCTAACCAAGGACAATAAAACTGAACTGTGCAGTTTGCAGCTTTAATAAACAGCAGCACATTTTTAAACGGTACGTGTTTCTTTCTTTTGTAGGATGAAGAGATCTCATGTTTCAGAGATATTAAACCAGGAGCCCCACATCATTACCTGGTTGTCCCAACAAAACATGTTGGCAACTGTAAATCACTCGGCAAAAACCACGTTGTTTTGGGTGAGGTTGCATTTCTTTTCAGTAGTTTTCTGTTGGAGTGTATGCTCTCTGAAAAAGCCCACCCGCTTGCTCTTTTCAATTTACAACATCTTATGGATAAAATATTATATGGAGACTTTTTATCCGATATAAGTTCAGTTCACAATGAAGACTAATTCCTAAAAGTGATCAAATGTTTTTCTTTTGCTGTTTAGTGAAGCAGATGGTGGACTTAGGGAAGGAAATCCTGCAAAAAAACAATGTCACCGACCTCACTGATGTCAGGTGGGCTGCATTTAGTAACTGAGATGATTGTATATGGATTATACTGGCAGGAATGTGGTGATGACCTTGATGTAACCAGAATTGTGGTATTTAAACCTTTTTCTTTGGCTGTAGGTTTGGTTTCCATTGGCCCCCGTTCTGCTCTGTCACACACCTACATCTTCACGTTCTAGCACCCGCCAGCCAAATGGGCTTCATGTCCCGTCTCTTCTACAGACTCAACTCTTATTGGTTTATTACTGCAAGTACTTTATGTCTTTGTTAAAATAATAAATAATAAAAGTTTGTTTAAATAATAAAAGTTAAATCAGTTGCTACTTAGGGTCAACTTTTCTACTCTACATGATGTGATCAGAGCTGCACATAAATTCACAAGAAGTAGGACATTTTCCTAAAAAAACAGTCTTATAAAATATTTCCATCAGGTGCTGTTATTCAGGACTACTAAAACTTACATATGTTTTTCAGATGCATATGAGTAGATTACATTTGGTTTCTCTACACAGTTTATATAAGATGCCACACAGGATTGTAGATGTTGTTAAAGCAGGTATTAAATAAATAACTCACCATATTAATGTCTCAACAAGATAACTTGAACAATATTTAATGTATAGTTTCATGTTTTGCATTTGCATATATATCAGAGATGAACTGATTCCATTTTGAGCGATTTATCATTTTCAAGTTGGCCACTAGGGGCGCTCAAACTGGAAAACTGTTATATCTCTGAAACTATTCATCCAATTGACCTCAAATCAAGTGCGAATGAAAGGTCATGACCTAAAGTGTGCCACATAATGACCTTTTACCTTAATGCCTTTATATTTGTATATGTTTTCAAGCACTGTGGGGGTTCTGGGATATACCCCTAGTGTTGTTTTTATTGACATCTATGGAAACAGGATGAAATAGGTTGTGTTTAGCTGAAATGTGTTAGATGGTAATATGTCCTACCTATTGGACTTGTACCAAAAAAGTATCATTCAGGATGTAATGTAATTTCTGTTTGCTTGTATTTTTGTCTTGCAGGCAGAGCAGCTGATTGAACTTCTAAACTCTAAAGGAGATGCAAACTAATCACATGGATCCAGGTTTTGCATCACTAAACTGTGATGAGGTACATCCTGCAGATGTCTTGTTGGATGGTACAGATCGCACCTTCCTATTCGTTTGGCCACAGCTGACAGTATTTAAACTGCTTGCATCCTGGATATTTAGACTTTTTGTTTTATAATGGACAGATCTGGGACTTTGAGCCACGTAAGCACCTCGTGGAAACTCTTCTTGTGCTGCTTGATCTATGTCATTGATACGCCCCATGAATGGTGAAGTGTTTTACGCTTCATTTTACATATAAAGTCATTTCTACTGACCAAAACAAGGAAAAAAACAAAGAAAAACTTGATGGACCACAGAAGACCCAGGCAAAGCGATTTAGATCATTCTTCTCTCTAATTTCTGCCAATCTAAAAGGTTGGTCATGTTTATTTACAGAAACATAGATTCAGTGCACAATGTGATTCATCTGCTGCCATGAAGGGAAGTTTTATGTTCGTAGTTCTGGCTGTATGCATGTTAAAAGAAAATCTGTAGAATTGCAAGAAGAAAATGCTCGTTGGTATGATTTATATTTAACCAGATACATTTTTAGTGTTCATCTCTCCTGTTCTTACATTGAAAACCTTTGACACGGGTCAAAGCATGAGGGGACAGCTACATTAGCTATTTACTGAATTCCTTTAGAGCTGAATTCTCAGGTTTCATTTTGACACTAAAGGTACAGTACAGCCTGAAGCTAACAAGCACTGAAATCCAATTCAGCCTTTTTTTTATTAATATGCATAATTAATATAATTTATTGCTGTGTGTAACTGTTTTATTTTATTAGTAATACTAACAGACTGTACATAAAAGATGGCTGTAGACATTATAATGTCGCCTTTGTCTTCCGCCTGATTAAAATTATGAGCTACAGCTTGATAAGAGCTGGTGGACAAGCTAAATTTTAAAGATGAAAGCCTTTTTTCCCCCAAACTATCTCCTTTGGCATAAAAAGTCTCTGAATCTTTTAGAAGGAAATTCACTAGTTATTTATTTAAAAGAAAATAACATAAATAATCACATAATTATTAACTTTGACATCATTCCATTAGTTTATTATTAATCTCTCTGGGTGGTTCAGCCATACAGAAATCCACCTGTCATGAATGCATAATTACAAAGCTTGCTGGTAATAAATACATCCTCTGAAGCACACAGACAAGTGAGATCATGTTCATCCTATAGCACCGTATTGTCTGTCCCAGGTAGCTTCATGTTCCCTTTGTCGCTGACTCAGTCCCATCCACCACTCTGGCTTTGTCTCAGCTATTCACCCCTCCACTTTCGCCACATCAAAATGTTATGAAGAATACCATCACAGTGGTTTCCTCTCTGTTATTTAAGTTTCTTTTAGAACAAATGCCAGTCAGCTTAGTGTTTTATACATGATTATATAAAGTAATGTTGGGTAAATTGGAGGTCAACTATTTTTGTTATATCATGAAATTATGTTGATGTTTTAGTCCGAGATGATGTTGCCAGATACAAGCTCTCCTATCTTATCCGCACGCAGTTGATCTTTTGGTGCTATTTGTTTTTCTTCTTATGATATAATCAGCAGAAGTCTTTCTGCTTTATCATTAGCTTACACATGTACTATTAAAGCTCTCTGAACATGTTTTTAGCACTAGGAATCCATGACACTTTCAGTGTATAATATGTTTTATGGTGATTTAATACAAACGCTGGACACAATGTTCCATCTGTCTTATACATTTAGCACTTATGACATAACCTGGGAGCAAAAGCAGCAACAAACAACTATTATGCCATTAAAGGAAATGTACTGGGTGTAACATTTAGTGCAGTCTGCATGTTATTTACCACAGAGTCACAGCTGTGATGTAGTTCATGTAACATGCAGGGTGAATCAACCCTAATCCAAGTGGGTGTTCACCAAAGTGATAACCACATGATCATCTTTGCCCTGCCACAGCATCTCCCCCTCAAAGTCAACCAGTCTCTGTTTTCTGGCCCGTATGAGAATTCCCACAAGTTTATTAGAAATGGTCACATAATGCTCAAAGAGCTTCCCAAATGGTACTGTGATAACTTTCCCATCGCTGCCATTTCCATCCCTATCTTCATCTTTCAGCACTCCAATGGTCCTTATCACCTCACACAGCTCCTGAACCTCTCTGCTGATGTGTGTTTGAGCGTCCTTCCCCCTTTGCTCTGTCAGAGACCCTTGCAAAGGTCTTCCGTAATCATCTTGTCTCCTCTGAGGGGCTGCTACACTTGGCTTAACCCCTTCATGACTGAAGGGGTTAAGCTTCTGGTACTGCTGGTGCTCACTAGACCACTTCTGCCAGTTCTCCTTGAGGCCTTTCACAGAAACGATGCACGTTGCAGCGTCGTCTTTACACTGGGCAGGAGTGTGGACGTCACCCGCAGCTTCAGTGGTGGTGCTCTGGCTGTCAGTCTCCATCACTAATGCCAGTCATTTCTTTATTAAAATAAATGTTATGGCTGTTTTGTTATTATTCATTGAAAAAAAAATGGTCTAAAATATTTTAATGATCATATTAGAAGATTTATAGTATATGAATGATTACATGTGATTAAGATTTAATGATTAGCAGTAAAAGATTAAATATGTTTAGGTGATTCGACTGACATTTCATCAAAATGAAGTAGAAAAAATAAACAATCTAAATATCAAAGCAGTATATACATCTAAGTGTGGATCCTGCTTTCTAAAGTAATCTCCAGCCTGGAGTTAGAAAATCCAACTTACATGCGATTGATTCGATCGTCAATTCACTGGTGATGATAAAAAATTCCCTGCTGTCAAAGTGCAACAACTCCTGGCTACACAGTAGCTCTATTATACATTACATCGATACTTCAACTTTGCTGACAGTAGCAGGAGTTCAGATGCCTTTTGGTCGTCAGACGAAATCAGTTTGATGAGCATTTGTCTTGGCCAATGGCGTGGCAGGAATCAATCTTGACAGCCAATCACCAACTAGAGGGGCGGGGTACAAAATGTGTCCCTGTAGTGTCTCTGAGGTAAAGCAGATTATACTCTGCAGAGTTTATCCCATCCCATATTTAAGATATAAAGCTATTGATGACAAAAGTTGCAAATGCATAATATATATGACTGGTTTGAGAAGAATAATCAAAGATAATAGTAATATATTATCTATAAAATAACCTAATAGAATCATATTTACACATTCACCATGTTTATTACATGTATTATAATGTGAACATAATAAAGCCACATTCTAGAATATATCAGTGAGTACATAATATTAAAATGAAGGCGATGGCAACATTTTTTCCTATTTACGGTAAAGTAATCACAAAGCGGTACTTTGTTTCACAGCCCATTTTCAAGTCGGACGTATTATTGGATGCGCACCAGAGATGGCTGCTTCCAGTGGCAGATCATGTCTCCAATATTTATTACATCTTGCACAGGATAATCTGGATTTCAGGTTACCGGTAATGTATATACACTTATATCCTTTCCCCCCTTTTTGTGTGCTGTGTAAGCTTCTTTTTGTTATGTAAACTGTGGAAATCCCTCCTCTAAATCTGTGTGATTAGATTTGGGTTTTAGTTTCAAGTGGACACTTTCGATAACTTCACACGTTTTTATGTCTGACTTCTTCGCGGGGTGGGAGTTCACACGTGCACGACCTCTAACCTTGTTTTTGTTTGTCATGTGGGCCTATCTGTTAATATCGCTGCGTGAAAAAGACCAATATGAATGATTTTGTTGAGTTTTTCGTGTCAATGTATTGCTTTCCTGAGATAAACTATTCCACTGCAGCAATTTAAACCTCTGTTCATACAACTGTAAACATTGTATGCTTTCTTTAGTCAGCCTGTCTCTCTGGTGTTGCTGATTTAAGAAAAGTGATATTTCTCTGTTATTTAGACTTTATATGTGATGTATTCCAATCAAATTCATTGCCATCATGTATGCTTTTCTTCTTGCAGGAAATTAAGGCTCTTCTGGCTCTCCGAACAAAAACATTCCTCCCATGTGGAAATTTCAGAGAGCAGGTTAGGAAGTCAGCATGCAGCATTTGTCTCTTTGTTTTTGCTATGATTTAATAGATTGTTTAGTGACAAAATAATGGCTTGACTGCAGCAAGATCAGAATTATTTGGTACTTTACTCTCAGTTACCACATAATCACGTCATGTTTGTAACCTTTAGTAATTCATATTAATGTATTTATTTGTGGGTGTCTTTGTTGACATTAAATCAATAGTGTAACCTTTTGAATGGGTTGGAAAGATTATAAACTGTTGGAAGCCAAAATTGTTAAGACGAGAGGTATAATCCCATGTCATAATATTATGATTTTATTATTTTTTCTTTACTTTAGTCTCCTTTTTGGTGCCTGGGTGGTTTGTCTGAGGAGGATGTTCGCATTGTCATGTCCAGATCTGTTTGTGCAAAGTAAGTGTTTAAACTTAATATGAAAAAAAATGCTGGGTACAAAATGTAATAATGATACACTGAACAAAAATATAATTTCAACGCTTTTTTTTCTGCTCTCATTTTTCATGAGCTCAAGACTCTTTAAACATATTCTATCTACACAAAAGACCTGTCCTCTCAAATGCCATTAACTTTGTCTACATCTGCGTTAGGGAGATCATCTGTCCCACTTATATTTTTGTTCAGTGTAAATCCCATTTAATTGGGAAACTCTGCTGCAGCTCAGTCTCGTACCACATTACATCAATTTTATAAAGTAATGCATCCCATTTTTCTTCTAGGTCTGCCTTTGAACTTTGGGGTCATGGACAAACACACAGTGAACTCAGAACATCCCTCTTAAACTACCCATCAGAGAAAATGGTTTGTGACGCAGCAGCTTATACTCCGGTTATGTAGGACGCAGTATTCCTTACAGTGAAACATAAAGAGTATAATATACCTTAAATATGTTAAATACATATGTTCTCCCACATTTGTCCACAGAGTCCATACATGCACAAAGACTCTACATACAGAATTAATGTCTACACTTTCAACAAAACTTTGCTATTTGCAGACAGAATAAAAAGGATTGATGTGAGTATTTAATGGTAATTTAATAAACATTTAAATATAAAAGTCAGTGTGTTGATATCATGCTTTATGTGTACCAGGCTATGGAATATCTTCCCTTTGAGGGCGCAGTTAGCCTGAAGGACCCTGAGCACATCTTCTGTTTGTTGGAGGACTATGGCACAGACCCCAATAACATTCCTGAGAATCCAAATTATATCTACTTTGGCAGATGGGTGAGACATATTTGATTCTTTATTGTCATAACCTGAGGGAAACCAGCAGCTCAACAAATATTATTATTGCACATCAGATAGCGGATGGTCAGCGGGAACTGATTCGCTCCTACAGTGTGAAAAACAGACACTTCATAGGAAACACCAGCATGGATGCCGGCCTCTCTTTTCTAATGGCCAATCATGCTAGAGTCAAGGAGAACCACCTTGTTTATGACCCATTTGTAGGCACCGGTAAGTTCATGCTGCCAATGCTTTATAGGCATTTATACACCTCACACCAAAATCAATTTATTTTTCTCATTCAAGGGAGCCTGTTGGTAGCATGTTCTCATTTTGGAGCTTATGTGTGTGGAACAGACATTGATTACAACACTATTCATGGCAAAGGTATGTTATGTCCTTCAGCTTGTGGCGTGAGGCTGTTTTATATGTTCAGATTCCTGCATGTTGATTGAGAGCATTTTAATCTTCAGAAATATCTACTGCAATGTGCAACTACAGGTCGGTCTAGCCGTAAAAACCAGAAGTGGCGAGGACCCGATGAGAACATTCGAGCAAACCTCCGGCAGTACGGAACAGAGAAGATGTATGTGGATGTCATGGTGTCTGATGCCTCCAAGCCTGTGTGGAGAAACGCTGCTCTCTTTGATGCCATTATTACTGACCGTAGGTCCCTAGTTCATTCCAAACAAACCACTTAGTATAAAACATTTTATTACCAGTTTTGCTAGTTTTATTACCTGGTTGCTCAGCAAATCACCCATCAGTGATGATGTAGATTAGGTGACAACTTGAAGAGTAACAAAAGCGACCGCACATGCTTGAATGGTTGAAGAGAAATTTGTGCTTTTGAATCTAAAATACCAGGATGTTGTTGTTGTTAGCTCCATATGGTATCCGAGAGTCCACAAGGAGGACGGGCTCCCACAAGGACATTCTTAAACCTCCGGATGGCATGTAAGTTTATTTTTAAACACGTAGAATTGAAAGATTTGAGAGAAAAATGGAACACCAGATAAAATGCTCTGTCTTCTGTCCAGTTATGCAGAGTCTCACGTACCCGTATCGCAGGCGTACCACCTGAGTGACATCTTCACAGATCTGTTAAACTTCTCTGCCCGCCATCTGGTCATGGGTGGAAGACTTGTCTATTGGCTGCCAGTCTACAGGCCAGAGTGAGTAAACAAAGGCATCATGAGTCAGTTACAGCCTCTAATGAAAGGTTTGCATTTGATCGTCCACTCCTCCTAATTACAAATATATGGGCGCCGAAAACCACATTAGACTGCTGTGCTTATGGGTGTGTGTGTGATAGAAATACCCGTATATACTGTTCAGTGTTTGTGTGAATAGTTAGAAATGCATCACAAAGCACTTTGTAAAACTTTTCCTGTTAGAATAACACAATGTAAACACAGAAGCCTTACCGAAGCATAAATAGTGCATGTGTAGCTTGTGAATCAGTAATGGGCTCAGGTCAGGTTTAGAGCATCGTGCATACAGGACTGTTTCTCCATTACTGCTCATTTTTCTGATTTAAGGCTTTTTTCATATTGAAATATAAGAATAAATGTAGCTTCTTTTCTTGATGAACTCTTATCACTGTCGAGACCACATGTTGACGTGAGATGATAACAGCTGCGTCAGTAATGTGAAAAACAACAAATCTACTTCAGACAAATAGTTTGATCCTTTAGACAACTGTGTTGCAAACACCAGTTTAACCCTTTTAACCCTAAGCTTATTTTGCTTGAAAATGCATTATTTTAAGAAAGCTACAAACTCTGCTGTTGGAGCCAACGGCAAGGGGTTTTCCCTCAATCCTGGAATACATATACAAATATAAAAACATTTAGTTATAATCTCATTATGTGACATATCTTCAGGTCATGACCTTTCATTTGCATTTGATTTGAGGTCAATGGGATGGATCGTGTCAGAGATATAACCAACACAATTTTCAGGTTTGAGCGCCCAAATGCAAAACATGAAAACTCTACATTAAATATTGTTCAAGCTATCGTGTTAGCACAAAGGATCTGCAGCGGACGCAGCGGCGATCGGGGTGAAACATAATATCCCCAACACTCCGTTAAGTGAAGTATTAACTCTATCTTTGCAACCACAAGGTGTATTTGAATACTTAGATGTCATATTAAAGGAAACACTTGTGAGATTTGATAAAATGTGTAAAATACAGATTGTTAATGCTGAAGAAAAAGCCCCAGTTTGGGGCCTTCGGATCTTTAAGGATAGTAACACTGTTTTGGAATATGTGAAATGTGAAACTGATCATATTACGTTGCGAAGTTGTTGTACTTTTTCTGCTTGTCTCTGACTGCCTGGAAACTAGCAGTGTCACAAATGTTGCATGAAATTTTACATGATTGGCTTAGATGTCACATCAACGTGCAACTTCTCCAGATTGTGTCTAATGGTATCAGTCACACCTCGTGATTTCAGCAGACAATTCAGGGGGTTACCAAACCGAAGAACCATCCAGCAGGAATTGGGCTTGGTGGGGACGGGGTTTTTGTTTGACTCCTGAGGACAGATAACTTTATCTGTCTGCAGACGACTGAAAACCTTAAAGAATCCGAGTCAGATTTCAACACTGCTTCATGTTATGTTTATGGGTGAATGTTGAGCTTTTTCAAACGAACTTGCTCAGAGACGACAGAGACGACAGCACGTTTAAAATGATCTTTCACATTGCTGCTGGTATTTTGCGTAGCGTTTTTTACGTATCAGTCAGCTCGTCAGCTCGTCTCCTCTAAATCTTGCGTTTTATCTGCTTTAGCATCGTTTTA
>JBAMHX010000007.1:21411743-21429680 GCA_037177515.1 Pseudomugil tenellus | reverse complement strand
TATATATAGCCAAGCAATTAGACCAGTTTTCTCTTTAAAAATAAATGAAGGAGAAGGAATCAAGATAGATGATGCGTTCTCAGTCATCGCAGCCATAAAATGACCTAATTGCAGCATAAACAAGTCAAGCCAACTCTATTAGGTGGCTGCATTGTCAGCTAAAAGAGTCAGTGAGGAGTAATGTTTCAGGTAATTGTTTTTAATCGAGTAAAAGTTTTTAGATGTGTGCTCTGTGGATTGTGTCATCAGTGTGGATTGAAATGATCGCATCCTGCTATAACAGACCTGTAATAAAGCTTCCCATTTAGGAAAGTTACTTTAAAACAAGATATGCATCTGCATTTGCTTTATGTAGTTTTCCACAGTTGTGAAGATGTTTTTACGAGGGACTTTTCTGACCTTTACCAGGTGTGAATAAGTCATTAAATCCTTAAGAGAAGAAGAAAAGCACTCCAAGAGCGCAGACATCCACCAAGCAGCGTTTATTATCACTTCCACTTTATAAATAGATAATTAGATTCCTATATTGAGGTTTCCTGCATGTTTATATCACAGTTGTTTTTACTGGCAGTGAAGAAAATTCCTAAGATGCACAGTTTTTTTTTTTTTTTTTTTTTGCTGTTCTGGATAGTAGAATCCCTCTGATATCCTATTGGGAACATCTCCAGGAGTTTTTGTCCAACCATCCTGACCATTTGGATTTATATGCATATATAATGAAAATGTCTCTTATCTTGCAATGATGAAGAATCCTTCAAAGAATTCCTCCATCCTGACGGTGATTCAGATCCCTGCCATAAGTGAATGCATTCTAGGTTAGACCATGACTCATTGTAAGAAAAAAAATCATGTCTTGCTAGTAGTTTTTGGGTTAAGTTGCCAACAAACAGATAAACACCAGCAATAACATAACCCCTGCCACCTGTTTGACAGTTTATATTAGCAGCAATTGTTTTCCAGCTGTTTTGGAAAAAGGCAAAACGAATAAGACCTGTTGGGCAATATTACCAGGAGAATGTTCCAGGCAATGTTGCTTCTGAATGAATGCCCACATTTGTGGAAAAAATATCCTTTTAACAAAACAAAGTGCAAATTTTGGACCTTAATTCAAAGCAACGCATTTATAGAAAACAGAACACAGCATTGACACAAACACATCACACCAGCATTTACAGGACCAGGACACTTTGTGGTTATACACTCTATTATAAACTCTTCCAAGATGGGATTGAGTCAAATCTGAGGCCGTCTGTCTGACAGCTAAAATCTGGCTTATAGTGGGTCATGCAGCAGGATCGTAACACCAAACATTAATAGCAAATCTACAACAGAATGGCTGAAAACATAAGAGAATCAAGTCCAGACGTTCAATCCAACCTGATTTAAAAGCTGTGAAGGAACATGGAGAGAGCTCTGCATAAACATCAATGAAATGGTGAAATGTAAGCAACAGTGCTCAAGATTCCTCTATAGCGATATAAAAGACTGATAACCGCATCAAAAGCTGGATTCGGTGCTTCTGAAAGCTTTTAAAGGGTGGATTTTCCAATTAAGTTCTCACAAATAAAAACCCTACAACTTATTTTCTATTTGACATACATGAGCGAAGAGGTAAAGATTCTTGCTACATATCTGTGCTGCCAGCAAAACACCTGATCCTTCAGTGAAACTGTCCATCATGAGACATGAAACTGTACAAAGTTAAACCAGATTTGGCTTTTTAGAGGACTCAGAAATAGCAATGAAAGATCATTTTCTTTAACTTGTCCTTTAAAGGTTCTCATGGAAAAAGGGAAAGTAGACCAGCTGCAACTGCTTCTGATTGGGAGGAGAGAATTATTGCCTGACTGGATCACCGTAGCGACCAAATATCCCATCACTGCCGAGGTCCACATGTTGCCTAGGCAACGAGACAAACAGAGGTGTACAAATCTGGCTCTGAGTCAAGACTGCTGCTGCTCTGGTGGTGGTTTGGAGAAAGTGCTACTGACACAAATATGCAAACACATACATCATGTGCAGTTAATAGGCCTGAACCTGGTGCGGCCAGTGGTGACAGAGCCAGCAGTCAGCCTGTCAGCTCACATTCACTTTTTCCATCTTCTCCTTTGTAGGGAAAGCACTACCTGAGCTGCACTAGCTATGATTTGACTGCTCTGCTTGGATGTGTTGTGTTTATTTGAGAAAGATGCAAGCAGAGAAAAGAGAAAGACATTATGGTATTCTGCAAAAAGACCTGACAAAGTGTTCATTTTGACAGAATTAGTTAATGTCTGTGTGCTGGCAGCTTCTTAATGGCCTCCAGATGGAATCTGCACAGTATTTCTGTCACAAAGCACTTTCTCTCATTCAGGTTTTTTAAAAATTTTTTAAGATGTGGACTATCAATATAATACCAGCTCCGATGAGGGAATTTGGTCTGCGTCTCTTTTTTTCTTCACGCATTCTGATAAGTAACTGGATGTGTGTGTGTGCTTGTTCTGCTTGTTTCTAGGTACTGTGAGGAGATGGTCCCCCTTCATCCATGTCTCTCGCTCATCAGCAACTGTGAGCAAACACTCTCCAGTCATACTTCACGCCGCCTCATCACCATGGAGAAGATTAAAGAGCCTGAGGTATCCACATTTCAGCTCCCCAAATATAAATGAGCAGCTAATGACAGGTAGTTTGTTATACTGGAGATGTCAAACATTTCCCAGTCGCAGGGTGTATTTTTTAGTCATGTGATTTGTATTGAACTGCTTGCTTGATAAAACAAACGATTGGATATAATTTATCAGCATTATTCAGGACCCTTTTGACATTCTGTAATTTAAATAGTTTAATCAGTAAAACAACTTGAACATTAATCAACAAGGAAAAATAATCTCAGTGATGAACATAACACATCTGCTTTGTGTAATTTCATAGTTTCGTTTGATTTTCTTTTGAGGATAATATTATGGGACCTGCCATTCTTTGGCTCATTAGTCCTTTAAAGCACGCAGTTTAGTCTGGTTTGTTTCTGTGTTTATCTTCTTCTTTTTCTGCATCCTGTCCAAAATGACAAACTCAAAGTAAATTAAGTTTCTCTTCACAACAACAAAGGCTGTGTGCATAATGTTTTATTTTAGCTTAATCTCATCATAATCTTGCTTTTAAAAAAAAAAAAAAAAAAAAAAAAAAGTGATATTACTACATACAGTTCTGTGCTGGAGTAAATTTACCTGGAAGCCAGAAAAAAAATTCCTATTGTTATGTCTTCCAAAAAGGGAAACTGGATGATTGCAGCTCATTCCTTTGTCTGATGAGACACTTTGCCAAAATATGTTCCCAAAAGGTGAACCTGAGCAGTTTTATAGATGTTCTGATAGTGGTGTTACAGGGTGAACATCATAGGAACCAGTCAGAAAATGTTAATGGTGGACACTTCTATCAGTTGTCAATCAAAGCATAGCTTCTGAATGAACTGTAGAAATGTCATGTCACTCACAGAAACAAGTAAAACCTAAACCTATTTGATAGAAAGAGTTAGTACATCATTATAATCATGAAAAAAACAACATGTAATATTTGTATTTGCAGTTTTTTTAGATGGAATATAAATTTTGACCACAAAATAGCAAAGTTAACATACTTTGTGATTTTTCTTTTTAAGCTACTCTGTTTGTGTAAAGAATTTCAGTCACACAGTCATGCAGCAAGACATCCTTGCAACTTGTGAGATTAATAAATAATTTTTCATTCCTGCTGTAATTCATCTTAGTAATCAGCAGAGTCTCTGCTTTCATATGACACCTTGTTTGTGTGCTTTGAAGTTGAGAAATGAGCAGAAGCGCTGAAATGGACGCTGCTGCTCTCATGTCCTTGTTATACGTCTGTATGATGTTATGGCGTCTGGAACTGTGTTTAGTTTGGATGGCTATGCTTGGTAAAGTCTTTTAGCTGAGTCCCTGTGATATCCACATGCACATTGTTAGAATTGTTGCTTCCTAAATGATCTTCCATCACTAGTGAGGAAGATTTGTGCCTTGTTACACATCTCCACAGTCCCACACTCCCCCTGCTGGATCCTTCTGCTTACTTGTTTCCTTTCCACTCATATTCATTTACACACATTAAAATCTTACAAATCAAACCTTTATTGAAGAATTACACTTAAAACATGAACTGAACAGGTAAACGTATCTCATATTTAAGTTTGAAACATTTCAGTCCTTTGTATGCATGCACAGCAGCGCAGATTTATGCAGGTAAAGCAGACGTGTGTCTTCTTACCTTTTTAATGCATTCAGTTTTATTTTCATAGCGTTTATGCAGCAAATATGGGTTTTCTTCATGTATGAAGTGTGTGTGTTTGTTTTTACATGTCATATGACGGGAAATCATGGTATCTGTCTGTCTGTCTGGAGTAAATCTTCTCCATCTGGCTGTGATTGGCTCATTTCTTTTATACTGGAACCCTAAGTGGTTAATCACACATCATACGGAAAACAATCCATCTTTGGATCTGACATCCATTCCGCTTGAAAACCTCAAATTGCTCCCATAAAGGGTCCTGTATGACACACACAAACACACACAGTTGTATGATCTTATGTGCTTGGTATCTGTCTCAGGTTTTTTTCTAAATAGTCATAACATTTGCACTGTTTTCTCTTTCTGCAGTGGTTCACAGCTTGATGTTTTTAACTGATAGGCTGGCGTGATTTTGATATGTGTGTGTGTGTGTATTCACTCAGATTTTTATGTATTAATTCCATCAACATTTCCTTTTTAATCAGAATGGGAAACATTTTTTTCTGCTAGATATGATGTAAAGACAGGAGAATCATATAATTATATGTTCTCCCTCAGAAAGCTGCCATTTACCTGTTCAGTGCAAGTTGCTAGCAGTCTGTAAAAAAACAACCAGTCTTGTCCATCTTTGTGACTGATTGGTTTTCATTTCAGAGTCATGATGTGAAGTGAGATACTGCAGTTAGGCAACATGTTTCTGTGCAGAAACAATGAGCCATCATTGAAGCCTTAGCCTCTGTGAAAATGAGCAGGTACATTCAGGTTTTGTGCTCCTTTGACTCAACACTGAGTTGGAGGCAATTACCACCTGCAAGTATCCAAAAACCACATGTCAGCCAGTGTTAGTGGGTTTTTATTAATTCATTCAGCTGCTTTTGTTGGCAAGTGTAAAAAGAGCTCAGACGTCTTATTTTTACATTTGTCAGTGTCATTATCATGTCCCTTCATCCGTCTTCAAGAAGACATACAATCCTTTTTCTTTTTTTTATGAAGTTGTTGTGCTTGCGCAACATTTGAAAAGTCACATTGTGTTAATGTCATGTGCTCATAAAACATTGTTCTTCAAATGCCCTGTGAGAAGTCTGGATTTTTCCATGTAACCTTTCTACACATATATATATGTAAACTTTTTTTAAAAAGTCATAACTTCTGCCTTGGTTTTGGTGTTTATTTAGTAGATAATTAGTCATTTATTGCATAATGTTATGATACTACTGTCATTTCTGCAATCTACAACAGGTGTTGCACATTGAGAGTCAGTGTGAAAATATAAAATACTTCGTTATCAAATCAAATTTTATTTATAGGACCTTTCATACAACAAGTAAGACAAAGTTCTTTACATATTAAAAACAACAAGAAAGAAAATACAGAAAAGAATACAAATAAGTACAAACCCAATCACACGCACCACCCCAAACCCATACTGCAGCACAACTCTAGATGCACATCCTTTCTCTCTGTAGCAATATTGGGGTCCTCTCACACTAGAGGCCAACCCCCCTGTAACACCACCGGTGTTCTACAAGCTGTTAATAAGCTGGTATGAGTATTCATGGGAATTTACATCATTATATTGAAAGCAAAGCCATTATCTCGTCCAGGTGGTGGGTTTCTAGAACTGTCTTCAGTGTCAAAAGGATTGTGTTTTGTTTTTAAGAGTAAAGCACATAAACATCGTGAAGTTATTTTAACACAGCCTTTTTTATTTTCGGGTCATGGTGAGGGTGTGGCTTGTGAAAGATCGTGGAAAATGTTTGCAACTTGCTTGGCAGCATCAGTTGATGCAGCACAATGCAGGACCGGTGTTGGAGTCATCAATTCTAGCTCAGCTCATTATTTCTCTTCCTATTAGATCGCTTCCTTTGTCTCCATGGTCAGAAGCCACCTTCCAGTTATGACAACAACAATCAAAACGGCTTTAAGCAGCCTGTTTTCCAGGTTTTCTGATTAGTTCTGTATTTTCAGAACTTTTCTAAGCAGTAACATTTTTATATTATCACCAAATTTGGATTGCCATGTGTACAGAAGTATTCATTGATGTTTTTATAGATCAATACTGATTGATTAGCAGCTTAAATGTTCAGGGTATCGAGTGTTCAAAGATTTTCCCTTCTGATTTTTTTTTTCTTTGTATTCTGCAGGAAGTGGACAGCCTGGCTCATCTATCAGACCCCCGCTTCAGCCCCTACCAGGGACACAACGCCTTCAGAGAAAAGTATTTCAGCGGTGTGAACAAACGAGGTCTCAAGGAGGACGCAGCATCTGATGGAAGTGGAAAGTGAATGACTGAAGGTCCCACAATAAGTTCAGTTATTCTCTTTTGCATGTATAAAAGGACATGAAATACAACATTTTGATTTGTACAATACTGACCATATACTCAGAAAGAAAACTGTTTTTTAAATCTTTTTATTGCTTTTTATTTCTTTGCCAATAAATAGAAAAAAACAATAAATGTCTAATTCTTTCATTTAAATGCAAATCAGAATTTTCTAATTGACCAAATAGTAAATGATGCTTTTTATACTTTATATTCAAACTGTAAGTGTACATTTCTAGATGTACACATGTTTTAAATACTTGGCAGCCATATTACTAATGCGGCGATCAAGCTGAGCGACCAGCAATGACTTGTTGATGAACGCAAACAGGCAGCTTGCAGGAAGAGAGTCCACAGCTGCTCGAGACTCGGACTGGGTAAAATTTGTTAGTCAAAATCACTTTGACACCTAAAAAGTCACATTTGCGATGCACAGGGACAGAAAGCCATCTGCTGCAACAAAACCTGATTAACAAATACAAATGGAAATTATTTGTAAACATTCATTTGCAGCTTAATTGTGGCTTTTTTAAGCCAACCAGTAATCTGCTAATCTGTTAACTCTGCCATTTCCACATGAACATGTGCATATACACTGCTGGAGAACGCGGGGTTTGCTTGGACCAGCTCCATGGTGCGCATCTCCGACCTGACTCAGTTTTGAAGACTTAAGACGAGATCCATTCAGGCACTTTCTTACTTTTTCAGAAAAAAGGAGCATGTTTAGGTGAGAAAGAGTGAGAGACCTCCCTGCACAGGCAAGAGCTCAAATGGCAAGTCGTTCCCATTCCTGTCCACCACTACAGTTAGTCAGCATCTTTTGTTGTTTTCCGACCGCAGTTTACATGCAGCATGGCTCATTATTCATCTCCAGAGAGCGAAGTCGCGGCCCTTCAAGTACATTACCCCGTTGCTGTGTTTATCAGTTGGGCCTCTGCCTCTCCACCACGCTTCCTTCTTCACTCTGCTTCACAGGCAGAGTTCAAGGCACCATCACATGATACCCGGCTCGCCATCGTTTGCGGTGCGCGCTGTTTACAGTTCCCACAGTGCCCTTTGTTATCCATCATCATCATGCAAAAATAAAAAAAATCCACAAGACAAAGTCTTCTCCTTTCTTTACTTTTCACTTCTGTCCTCTTGGTAATTTCTTGCTCATGAAAATGAGGACCATGTTTGCCACAACAGACAGCCTTTTATACTGTACGCTGAAGACTGTAGTTTTAAGCAGCTGCTTTCTGTTACCATGTTTGAGTAGTACTGTGTGTGTTTGTGTTGCCACCATGCAGCGATAAAACGTGTTCTCAAGAGCACTCAGTCTCCACTGATGCAGACTATAATTAGGGAGTGTGTGTGTGTGTGGGAGGGGGGATCCTCTACACACCATGTAATGCTGTCCAGACGTTGGGGAAATTCTGTTTGTGAATGTGTTTATACTTGTGTGTACTTGTACTTAAGATCTGGTTTTGTTTTATTTTGGATACTAACTGCAGCAGAACAGTTTCCTGATGTTTTTCAGTGATAATAAAGCGGTTTGAGTGTTAACTTGCAAATAATAGTCCCAGTCCAACCACTGGTTTGCTTGATAATTACAGATATACATCTTCTTTACTATCTTTTTATTCCTTTTGTGAAATAATATCTGTTTGCTTAGTGGGATTTATTTTATACCCTCCTTCAGTCTCTCCTTGTCTCTCCAATCCTTTATCCCTCCACCAGTTCTCCTATTCACCTCTTCATAAGACCTCCTCTACCCTCTCCTCCTTCCCTAAAAGAGAATCTCCCTGAAGGAGGAGTGAATCGCTGTTTTGGAACAATGAATCCTGATTAAACTCTCCCTCTAAAACTGACCCTCAATCTGCAGAATCAGCAAGTAAGCCATAAGTCTGCGTAGAAAAATGTACAAACTACAATTTAAATCTAAATCTTAAATCTTTAGATAAAAGCAATCCTCTCCCAAGAAGTAGTTATATGAAGAAGTGCGAAAAATATCAAGGATGTGGTAGTCTGAGCCGAATTTTATGTGAACTCTGAGGGTATTATGGTATCGTTATTACTTAAATTCAATGAAGTCCAATGGCATGCTCATTCATATGTCAGCTGATGTGAATATTACTTTTCTAATTTCAATAGAGAAGTTATGTGTTAAGAGTTTAACTAATTGAGGGAAAAAGTAAATAGAATAAAAAGCTCTTGACAAACTGAAATACAGATACAGGAAAAAGTGTGGCGGAAAATCAGAAATCATCCTTAATACACTGGGGTTGTGGCTTTATTTTGACAACAGAGTCAAAGACGCAACACATTGTCTGTACTGATGAAAGGTGATGAATACCTGGCCAAATATAACAGCTAAGCTTTCTCTAGATAACATGTTTGGAGTGAACGGCCGGTCGTTTGATATCGGTGGTGCAGACTCTGCTATTTAGTAACATGGTAAGAAAGACGTGTTACTACAGGCCATGTCCCCTCCAGCCATGTTTCAGAGAGAAATGTTATACTGCTTTCCCAAAACTTCAGTCCTTGTCAGCAGTTATAACTTGTCTCTTTTATTTTCTATAGATCTAATTGGAGAAAGAAACAGTTAAAACTTTTTTCCCCCCTATTTTGCTGCTGTCCAGTATTAAGTTAAATTAATTTTTATTTATATTGCAAAATTTCTTCACAGAAATCAGTTTGAGCCAATTCATAAAAAAAAGCTATATAAGGGAAACCAAAAAGATTGCATTGAATCTTGATTTTGATCCAATCTCCCATCCTGAGCTGCATAAGGTGACAGTGGGAAGGAAAACTCCCTTTTAACAGGAAGACAACCAGCAGAAGCCGACTCGGAGGGCAGCCATCTGCCTCGACTCGCTGGGGTCGGAGAGGACAGGAAAGACAGATTAATACAGACTGCAGCTGTTATCTAGCAAGACCTGCAGATAAAGAAGAAATATGTTGATGATGTCAGTACGGTCATATATTAATACATGAAGGAAAAGCAGCTTAATTGTAGCTTTTTTTAAGCCTACCAGTAATCTGCTAATCTAGTAACATGAAAGTAACAGGAAGATCTCAGGGCATCATGGGATGTCCCCATGGTTGCATAACTAATTGATGGCTAGACTATCCCTAACTAAAGGACATTTTAAAAAGGAAGGTTTTAAGTTTGATTTTAAAGGTAGAAAAGGTGTCTGCCTCCCGTACCCACACTGGGAGCTGGTTCCATATAGGGGTCTGATACCCAAAGGCTCTTCTTCCCATTGCGCTCTTAGAGACTCTAGTCACTAAGAGCCACAAGTAGACCTGCAGTCTGAGAGCGAAGTGCTCTGTTTGGAATATGATTAGAATCTCCTTCTGAACTTGTGTGGATTTGAGTCTGCATTGCTTCCACATTTGATAGTTGCTTCTTCCAATGGCTTGGTTCCTTATAATAATTCATATTAAAAATGACCAGAATTATGGATAAAATTTAATCAAAGATAAAAACAGGACACAGTGGAACCAGCAGAACCTTTGTATCGATGTCACACTCATCCCCCACAAAGTTGAGAATTCCGTTAAGACTTTAGAAGATGGATAAACATTAAGGATGTGCACAACTAATTGATTAGTTGTAACGACAGAACCGAGTGGTTACTAAAGAGTCACAGATATTTTTTTCAGGAGCAAATAGATGAGATGAAGAGAGGAAAATAGGTGCAGTTTTTAACTGACATTGTTTAGCAGCCTCCCTTTAAATACAGCCATCCCAAATACAATCCTGACGTCTCCCTGAGCCTCTTTCTCATCTTCTTGCTAAGCAGTAAAGGATACTAGAGCCTACACAATGTTAGGAATAGGATTTAATTATTAATTACTAAATGGAGCTATTCAAACTTTTGATCATTGTATGTCAATGCTTAAAGCAAACAAAAAACATAAAATAAAGATTTTTGACAAACATGGTAAATACAGAACATAAAGCAAATTCTCAAATTATTATTATATTTATTCGAACAATATAACATTGTTCTTGTTTCTGGTACTAGCTCTGTTGACATCAAATATTTCTTTGATTTTGAAAGCTGTTGTTGCAGTGAAAACCTGCCAAAACATTTGCCATTGGCATGTACTGTGGCCAAAGTTAATAAGGAGCCAGCAACTTATTGGACACATTTGATCATTAAGCACCAAGAGGGAGGCACTTTACTATGCCTTCTAGCTAAACTTAACTCATAAGCAGCTCATTATGAATCATAAACAAGCAAATAATGAAAATCGCTTTATTCTCGTAGCTGGACATCAATTCTGAATTATTGTTTTTTCTTCTTTCTCATTATGGACGATTCCTACACAACAATAAAAATAAAAAAAAAAAAAACACCATGTGTTCAGTGAGAAGCTTAGGCAAACTTAATACAAGACAGAGATGTACTATATATCTTTCCTGCTTGGAACCATCACTCTCTACAACACAGGACTACATTTTTCTTATTAATTATTATTAAAAAAAAACAAAAAAACTACAGTTATGTCTTGTTTCTCTGGAAAAATAAAGAATTTTTCAATATGATGCACACAGAGGGTCTGGCAGCTTTTCAGTGTTTAAAAACTATTTATTTAAGTTCAAGACTGTATCTATAACTAGTGTTTAATTTTGTCTTCAGGACTTGACTTAAAAAATGCTGTTCCACTTACAGTAGGGTCTTTTAATACTGTTTGAATCCATGCTTTGTAATGATTACATATATATACTGTGTTATTTATATTGTACTGTTACTGTTTTATTATATAGCTCTATTTTATACTGGCTTGTTGTATATGTATTTTGACTTGTACCTGCAAAGGAACTGCAGATGCAAATTATCTGTTAGGACACTTTGTTGCAGTTTTGTAATTGCACATTGAGTCTCTCAAATAAAGTAAAGTATATGACAAACTCCAGCATGAAAAGTCTAAATATACTAAAAAAAACTGACACTTTCCTATTTTGGATGAAAAAATAGATTAAAAAAATAAGTTTTTTAAGCACTGTTTAAAAAAATCTGTATGTAAAAACATAAGGAGATGATCAGCAGGAAGAACACAGTACAGTGATTTGTGCAATAAGGCACTAATATGGATAGTGAAGACACTAAGATGCTAGAGAAGAAAAGAGAAACAACTGCAGATGTAAACGGCCATAATGTATGTGGTGGCGCAGTGTATTTCTGTGTACCCTGTGGTTTACGTAAAGGGATTCTGAAAAACCGTAGCTCAAATATTAAATTGATCAAAAAAATATAGTGACTGAAACAATCCGTTTCATACATGCATGGCTTCCCCTTTACAACCTCACTGGTCAAAAGTTGAGGAGTACTTATCTTATCAGATCTAATGGAAAGATGTTACTGAAACTTAGTGATTAGTCATCTATTGACCCGCCACACCAGCTAACGCAAGTGTTGATTCTGGCCGAGGTGTTAGGTGCATCTAATGGGGTGTACACGTATGAGTGAGCCTTTCAAGTTGAACATGTGTTCTTATTTAAGGACTGTCTGGATTTGTATGCTTTGGAGGGATAGATGGTAAGTATGTAAAGGCGAGAAAAGAAACAGAGCATAGCTGGTAGTCAGAAGTGTTAAGTTTTGCACGCTCACACACATATGAACATATGTGATGCAGGTGTTTTGCACCTGTCTGTAGCCAGGGGAGTTTGGACACCTGCAAGTCCTCCACCCCTTCTCGCCTTGCCTCTCCACCCTCAGGTCAACTCTGTGCCCTCATCCACCCGAGGAAACCCTGCTCAACCTCTGTAGCTGATGATCAATGTAAGGTGAGAACTTTGTCTTGAGGTGAGTTATCTCATGTCTGAGAGGAGAATCACAGTAGATGAAGAGACATTATGGTGCAACAAATCACTAGGAATCCATCTCACATAGCTGTGTGAAACTCTAACCACGTCCAGAAAAGAACAAAGACTCAGTGTAGAGCAGTGGAGGGAACAGTCACCAAAGAAACACTTTAATATGTTTAAAGGTTTGCAGATTTTCACATCGGTGAGACCAGTTGAGTGCATGGTTTATTTAGTAAGATTGGTTTCAGTGCCACTAGATGACAGCCTTGAGCAGAGAAAAGATTTCAAGTCTTCTCTAAAGTTATGGCCAGAGTTGCTGCGTATGCTTTACCATATTCCAGCATACAAACGGTTTGCCATACAATCAGTGTTGTGCAGCTTGTAAACAAACAGGTCAGTGGTTAAGCTTTTGAAGTGATATAGCTGCAGTTGAGAAAGTGCAGAGCAACTCTGAACACACAACATCCTCTTTAAGACACTCGCCTGGAAGTGGTGAGGGTTGTTGGCCCAGAACGTTAAAGGGGGTGACTGAACGCCTTGTCACACAACTTTCTCATCCTTCCTTCACCTATCTACAGTCCACTTTCATTTGATTATTTCATCTTAATGACATGTGGCTCTACCACAGAGTAAGGTTCACAGAAGCCACACTGCTAGTGTTAAAGCTTTACTTTAAATAAACAATCAAAAACATCTATTTTGTGGTTTGCACAGATCATTGTTTTCTCCAGCATGGGACCCTTTAGCTTCTGTCATGCATTGCTGTTTTTATACAGGATTGTCTGCATGTGCATGTGCGCTTAAGTATGTTCACGGGGTCATCATGCTTATTATTTAGCATTTGTAGCCAAGAGCAGCAAGGAGCCAAACACCAAAGACAAACAGTATTTGTATGTGTGCATATGTGCTTCATTTTGTTTCTGTTTGTGTGTATGAGTGGGTTCTTGTGGTTCTCCGTGCTGTTCTTCATTAATGTCAAAAAACCACTTGATGGCTTCCTCACGCCCTTTTTTAATGACTCCTAACTGCCAAGTGAGCACACTCACACACTCACAAACACTGCCAAGATGGCAAACTGGATGACTGTGTCACATTTCCTCATTTAACTACTGCTAGCATCACTAGCAACTGATGCTTCTGAATGACCCTGATTAAAGCACACCAATGAGGATGTGTTATGAGAGAAGTTACAACCAGTCATACATTTTCCATTGATGCACAGGGACACTAATAGCAATTCTTAGTTTGCACTGGACTGAAGGCATGGAAAACAACCTGGACAGGAAACAAACCCGCTGAAGAATAAATACAGACAAGCACCCTCACATTGACACTAATGAGCAACTTTGCACACTGAGAGGAAAGTGGAGCTGCCAAAGGAAATAACTGTGAATAGAGCAAGAAAACCTTTGAGAGGAAATACTAATATAGCGTGCTTTACACGATAAACATACAAATATTTTAAAATGGGCTGGATTTTCTTTCCACAAAGCACAATTAATTGCAGTATTGATGCAGTTTTACCAAGTGTCCTATCAATCATGCAAAGCGGCACCAGATGCCCATTCTTTATTTCTTTTAAATCCCATCTTAATCTCTTGCACCTCAAGCCGTCTTTGCATGGTCTCTGCATCGCCAAGATCGCTCTTCTCCCGTGAAATGACATTTTTCACAACGAGCAGGTTTGCTTCTCAGCAGCGAAGAGCCCTGTCTATGCAGGGTTTAAATTTCAACGATGCACCTCAGTGCCTTTTGGGAGGGTCCAGTTAAAGTGTAGGGGTACAGCATGTGTGCATGCATATTTGTGTAAAGCAGGCAGTTGTGTGTCTGTGAGCATCTCTAGCTGCACAGATGCTTTGCTGATCACACCCACAGCTGTCATGGCTGTTTAACTGAGTGGAATGTGTTATCCATGGGGGCGTGCGTTAGTCAGGCCTGGGAGACATGCATATTACTTTAATATTTTCTCCTCAGGGACCTACGCAGACTATTGCACCCCTATCACTGTTCGGTGGATTTGTGAGGTACCTCCTGGCTGCTAATACACTCACACCTGTCCTTTCTGCACAGGACAGGTGGGCTAGCTGGGCTAAACTGCATGTCAACCAGATTGGTTCAATTGAAATCAACATAATCTGATTGCTTTTTGTTTTCTGTGCATTTATGCTTTTTTCCATTCTGTTTTATCGCATTTGGATTGTTCTACATGACTTTTAAGTATCATTTCAGTAAAGAGAGGCTAACTAGAACTTATTAAATTAATCAAAGTACAAGCAGAAAAGGTTATGGGAATTGAAATCTGATAATTTGCAGTTCAGGCTACAATACAGAGAAGAGATATGAGAAAATACCCCAAACTGTAGAAGTTAGTGGCGATGGAAGAGAAGCTACAGATTAATGACAGAAACCTTACCTGGAAACCTGGATGAAGATTGTAATTGTGATTGATTTTGTCATGGCAGGAAATAAAAGAAATCAGAATTAAGGTGAAATATGAGAAAACAAAATTTTCATTGAACCTTTGCCAAAGCAGAAATAGAAGGCAGGAAAAAAACTTCTAAAAGTTTTCTTCCAGGATGCTGTTACAATGCTGCTGAGTTTGACTGGCAGCAAACAAGCATCAGGATTTGTCAAAGAAAGTTGAGGACATGATGGGAGAAAGAGAGGAAGGGATAGAGCTGGCAAAATGTCAAGAGTCAGACTGACTTTCACTACCTGAAGAGAACTCACAGTATCCACCACTTTCTTGGCGGATAACCATTCCCATGATCTGTTGCGTAAAATTATGAGGAGTCTGTTTCCCCCTTCCGTCTACGTTAGTAATAATGTCTAACTAGTACAGTTTTAAAACGTAATACTACCTAAGAAAAATCTTAACATTTCCAATTCCATTTTAACTTATAGACAATAAAACAAGTACATTACTCTTGGTTTCTGTAATGATAGTACAAGAAGATCCGGAAGTTCAGCCCACACAGGGAAAAGGTTCAACAGTTTATTGAATGCTGTTGTAGCAGTCCAAAAGGTGAGAGCGGAAGCCAGGTTCAGGACGAAGGGTATGGCTGGAGGGAAGGTCAGTTCAGAACAGGGTCAATCCGGGTAGGCAGAGATCAGAAGGGTCCGAGAAGGATCGTGCAAGAGGAGTATCCGTAGACAGTCAGCAGGTCGGCAACAAGGATCTATAGCAGGACAGGGAGAACAACAAGATAATTCACTGGGAAGGTTAGTGACCAACTGGCAGGGAAGAGGGATTAAATAGGGCAACGAGCAGGTGGAGAGAGTGAATGTTGATGAGATTCAGGTGGAGCGGATAAGCCTGATTGCGCAGATGAGGTCACATGACAGGTTTCATTCAACCATATTTTGTTTGGCAGCCACTTTTACTATAAACTCGGGGAAGGTGAGTCTGCTCCCACTTTTCCAGTCAGATTTGCAGCTTTAGTGGGTGTTCATGTTGTATCTTCGACTGGGAACTCAGAAAATCCAACCTTCAAGTACGAATTGAGCCATATACCAATGGTGCAGGTATCCATAGATAAAAGTAGTTTGTGCTCTCGCCATGTTCCAGATGACTTGTGTGTATGTGATGTGGCACATTTTGTGGTATTGATTCTGATGTCAAACCATTTTTTATAGATGTATTTATTTTTTATTTCTTAGACTGCTCCTTTCTCTGACCTGACAGAATTAACTGCAGATATTACTTGCTCCCAAACCAATATTTATCTTTTGTTGGTAACACCTGAAATAAGCTTTCCAGAAAGTATTTTCTTTTGTGTCAATTCTTTTTCAACCAATACTGCTATCTCTGCCTGTAAAATTAATTTTATTTGCCCTCTATGTGATGATTTCTGTGATGAAAAAAGTTCATTCATGTGTTCTGAAAGGGATTCCTGATACTACATGTGGTCGATTGAAAGTATTTTTGAATCCAAATAATCCTGAATATGCACAAGTAGGGCAGTTTAGAACAGGTGGTATTTATCATCAGAAAGTATTTGCAGCTGTGTTTACAGATGTTTCATAAATCAGGATTTTTTTGTACTTGTATAGATTCTAAATCTTAGTCCTACTCAAGCATTTAAAATCTTTTCTATGGTAAGTTGATAAATTAAGCCTCAGATATAAAACTGTAATCTGGAAAGTAAATAGATAGGAGACCTCAGGAAGCAAGACATGCTACAACATGAACTGAACGAAGAAATGCACTGACCATACACATTACTACCTACGCTTGAGGAAATGACTGAAAAACAATAAACAAACACCATGAGACTTGAAATGGAAATCAAACAGAAACTAAACCAGAAAGCAAAATACAAAGCTCACGATATATTCACAACCAAAGCATTCATCACATTTTGCACTCAAAAAGAGTGCAGGTATTAGCTTGTCATCAATACTTAAAAAATAATCAAGCCTATATTTAACAGTGTCTGAATTAAAGTTTTTCTTATTCCACTTTCTTCTCTGCTCTGCTGTGCTCTGCTCGCCAATATCTGACACATTGAAACTCAAACCAAATAAACCTTGCAGATTTTGAGTTAGTGCTCTTTTTTGTTGTTACAGCTTTATGGCTTGGCACAAGCCAGGACCAACACTGACTTTCGTCCACGTAGCGTTTCAAGCTGCCCAGGGCAGTTGCAACTCTGCTTTATATCACAACCTGTGACTAGGTCTGACAATGCAAAATGTTTCTTTGTTACATGACAGTAGTATTTCCAGCTTCATTTGTCTTTTAAGTTTGATTTTTTTCATTTGATGTGCTTATGAAACGTGTTCAGATTATTAAAATTTCTCCGAGCAAAAACAGGCATTGAGCTGCGTGAAGAGGACTCTGGAAGCATTTTTTTTAATAGTTGATAAAGCATTAAGTGTTATGAGATTTACACAAAAGCCCAGCATGCTTTAATAGTCCACAAAAAAGGCTGTTTATTTTTGTTCTCTCTTACAAAGTTGCTATGCTACCACTTCTTGCCTTAAACCCATAAACAATGTGCATAATGTACGAGCCCAGCTGGTGGCTGAAAGTTTGCTTGTTCAGATGCCAGGCTGTTGGAATATCCAGTGCACATAAAATGCATATACTCCCCCTCCATCCACACTCTATTCCTCTGTTTTCTTGCATTTCTGATCTTGTCTGAACCGTGATGGAACACATGAAACTTTCATTTTTGTTTTCAAATTCAATAATAATTATAAAAAAAGAGCTTTGACGTGTAAGTTGAATTTTAAAATCTACAATGTGAATGCAAGACGTTGTTTTTACTGTGTGCTTTCTCTGTGTTTGGATATTGCTTGATGAAAAGTTTGCTCTAGTTTTCATATTTCAATCTTGTGTAACCATTGTTGAACATTTTGAGGTTTTATAATTCTAAATGAATAAAATGGGCCTTTGGGTTGTGTAAGTCTCAGCATGGAGGAGTGAGTTGCACACTCAAAGTAGTGATTGCACTCCTATGTGTGTGTGTGTTTGTGTGTGTGTGTGTGTGTGTGTGTGTGTGTGTGTGTGTGTGTGTGTGTGTGTGTGTGTGTG
>JBAMHX010000007.1:21390755-21401057 GCA_037177515.1 Pseudomugil tenellus | reverse complement strand
TGTCCAAAGAGCTACAGCAAATAAATCTGACAGCAGCTCAAAGGAACACACTACACATTCAATGAATGTGTGTTTTCAGTTTCTGTATATATGCTCAGAGTTTGCGGGAGGCACAAGCTGCACATTAGTGCAGTCAATATGCGATATGTTTAAATAATTAGTTTTCTCTCTCATCCCAAACATGTTAACACGAGGAGGAAATATGCGTTCTCTCCGTTGTCTTTGATCACACAAAGCTGAAACAAATTCTGATTGTTTGGTAAGTATAAATCTTTCAGATTCAAGAGTCTGAAACCTCAGAAGAAACCCAAAACAAAACGAATTAAAGCTACTACTGGTTACCATGGCTTTCTTCAAGCAGGAATTTGACCATCTAAACACTAATCCCTGTGGGTCCAGTGTATAACATATGTAAAGGAAACATATCATACTGCAGAACAAGAAAGGGTACAACAATCTTTGATTCATTTTAATATAGCTGTGCAAATACTATTGCTGGCATCATCTACTTAACACATGTGTTTGTAAAACATTTCATTCCAGGGCAAAGAAATTACATCAGTTCCTGGGATCAGAAGAAGCAATTGTGTTAGAAATGTCTGTCAATAGAAATAAAATGAATAAAAACATGTTTTTCTTTTCTTACTTTGCCATTAGCAAAGTGTCAGTAACTATTAGAATGGCAACAGATTAAAGGATTAAAAATTCATATTTGAAGATGAAGTGACTTAATGCATGACAGTTCTCATCTCTGGTGTATGTCTTGGTGAGTCATTGCCATGAATATTCAGTTCAGTTCCCTCAGATCTTAACCAAACTGAGGACAAAAAGAACTAATGCAGAAAAAAAATCTGTATTGACTTTAATTATATCTGCATTTCAACCTACTTCTAATTTATAAAAAGAGGAAGAAGCAAATAGCATATTTAGGCCAGTTCCTTTGTTTTTTAGGAGAGTTAGAGTAACTGCAGGGGTTTAAACTTCAGACATTTGTGCCACTGATCTTTTAAAACGACATTTCTGTGATTCTTTCACAGTAGTGAACACTCAATTGAAATAAAAATGTCTATAGCTTAGATATGGCTCATATTTTAATTCTAAATTCATATTTTGGAGCTGACTATCCCACACATACTGTAATGTTTCCAAAGCTAAAGCAGACATTTGATCAGATGAAGATCTAACTTTAGAAGTCGCCTAAGGCACCAAACTCTGTCATGGACAACTCTGCTCTCGGGGTGAAAAACATTACCTCAGTTACTCAGAGAATTTCACAACGTGGCAAGCAGATATATTTGTTTAAAAGACAAACTGCAAAGAGCGCACCAGGATCTCACACGGTTTCACAGGTGTACCTGATTTAATTTCACTGAAGATTTAAGTTCATTCTGAATGTTTTCCCTACATTTTTGCTGGTAAAACAATAGTTCCCCACTATCCTTCCAGTTTTTTTGGGAACTTGTTGGGAAGAATTTGCCACAGGTCTCTCATTTTCCTTACAAATTCATTGTAAAGCTGTGTTTCCCTATTGTTGGCTCTATAACACGCCATCTTAACCCGTCATATCAGGAATGTGTAAATGCAGAAAAAGTGTTTTTCATTATATTTATGTGATTTACTTCTATAAGGACACTTCTAAAAAAAAAAAACATCTTATGAAAGCGTAAAAACGTTTAAGTGATAATTCCACCAGAAATCTGTAATATCGACTTTTTACATCTGTTCCAATCCCACCTGAAAACTCACC
Source organism: Pseudomugil tenellus (assembly GCA_037177515.1). Taxonomy (NCBI): domain Eukaryota; kingdom Metazoa; phylum Chordata; class Actinopteri; order Atheriniformes; family Pseudomugilidae; genus Pseudomugil; species Pseudomugil tenellus. Next base: position 21,399,310 of record JBAMHX010000007.1, on the reverse strand, counting down.
TGTTCCAGAATGCATGCTCTCTCTGACACATCTAGGTGGATGCCTTCCACTCCTCACAGCACATTGACATGTAATGTATGTATGCACGTATATATTATGTCCTTGGATTTCTTTGCTTGTGTGTGAGCATGTGTTTTGTACTGTCTAAGCACCCCTCTTTGATGTGCCCTCCCTTAGCTGAAAGGGTAACATGAGAATTTGGGATCCACAATGCTGCTCTCACCTGTGTCCTTTGATGATAGGACAGAGGCTAAGTAGACTAAACCATGGATGTCTCTGTTTCGATCTACACACACCATGCAGCTTCTCCAGGACCTTTTATTGTGGTGAGAGCACAGCTCAGACCAGTCCAGCAGCCTTTGTCAGCAATTGCTCTGATGCGTTTTTGTTACAAAGGAAGATGGATGAGTGTCATGCAGGGGTGAAGGCAGTGCTACCCTCTCACCATCTTTTAGCCCTCTCAATGATGCCACTACATCAAGACAGCTCCTTTGTCTGTGCAGATTCATTTACAGGATTCTTTATCCATTCATGTTCCTTAATTTTTATACATTTCCTTCATTTTCACAGTAATCTTTATAGCATGTTCACTTAACGGAACTGTATAAATTCTTTCACATGCAGTGCGGGATAAATATTTTTTATTTTCCCTCAAATTTTTATTATAATGAATTCAGCTGAAGTATAATCCCGACAGAAAACAGAACGTTCTAGTTCAGTATTGACTTTTTTCCTAGTTTATAGTTTATTCTGCAATGAATGTTGTAAATAAACAAGTACAAACTTCAAACTTGCCTTCAAACTCTAAATCTAGATGTTAGTCATGTGGGACGTTAGTGACCAAATTATTTTTAGTTGCATCTAAAATCTGCCAAAACCTCTGCAAGTCTGTTTATGTGAAGTTAGTTATTCCATATTCATTATTACAGTAAAATGACAATATATTGAAGCTGCCAGCAATAATAGTTAGACAGAGCAGTGATTAGATGGTAGGATGAGGAGATCCCTGTGGACGAGTGAACCAGATACTGGCTCAGGTCAGTACAAGGTCAGAGTACAGCTGAAAGATGGTGTGTGTGTAACAGTACATCTACGAGGTAACAACTCTTGCTCTCTCTGTGCATTTCTATCCCCTCTTTCATACACAAACCCACCGTTCAGCCAGGCAGAAGCAGTCCATTGTCAAATCAAACAGGCAATGAAGGGTCCTGTCCTCCACTCGCTTCAAACCCCCATCATCCCTCCTCCCCTCAGAGGAGGTGACAATGACCTCTGTCTGAAACAGAATAGGTGCTGCACCTGTGGATAGAGGAGGTTTTATGCAGGTTAGTTTGACTCTTCTCATCTGCCCTCACTGTCAATGTCATAGAGCTCCATAATTCTATTATACAATAAATCCAGAAAAAAAACTAGAATTGGTTCTTCCACCTTCACTGCCACAGTATCTGTGTGTGTGTGTGTGTTTGTGTGTGGGTAAAGTAAGGTATGGAGTAAAGTTTGGGATTTTGTGAACCCTGCCTTTTGCCCGATCACTGCAGGGATAGGTTCTAGCTACCCACGACCCTGAAAAGGATAAAGCGGTTAAGAAAATGGAAATCTATCAAGTCAAGGAAATCTGGAAAGACTTGCACATACATTGGCTTTAGATGTGCATTAGAAAATATTTGATTTTCTGTGTTTAACTCATCTCATTCTAGACTGTTACAATATCTTGCCTTATAGCAACATCTCTTCCTGATTGTAAAATAGCTTCATCTTGATTGTCTGCCATCTCCTATTCTTTCCCTTTCATTCGGTAAGGCTAAAATGCAATAAAAATATGCAATATAAAAAAAATAATCTTTTGTCAAAATCAATGAAAATTTTGTTATTCTAAGAGATGCATTTGCTATATGAAGATATTGCACTCCTAACCACTTACATTTTTATCTGATTGTTTTGTACTGAGCACACAAAGATAATGTGGACAACCTCAAGGTTAAAAATGTTAAGGAGTGAATGAAATGTACATTTATGTGAAATATGTGGGATCAAAGAAGCAATGAAAGAAAGTTTTTTTTGTTCATAAAAACCATGTTTCAGGTCATGTGAGAAATAAAGGATATATATATATATATATATGTTCAGTCTGCAAAATTTTTGTGAGACTGTTGACATTACCATAGTAATTACAGGTCTGCAGTGATCCATGTGCACAGAAGATCAACAAGACACATCTCACAATGGTGAAGTTAGTTTCCACGGATGGAGTTTAAAGCTGTTCAGCAGAAGTATTTTTGTAGATTTTCCTGCTAATTTTACCTTTCAAATGTTGCTGTGTCAGTAAAAAGGGATGTTACCATCACACAAATTCTGATTTAAGCCACTTGGCTATTCAGATTACAGTCAATCTGAAAAAAAAAAATCCAGCTTGTATCGGATTTAATATCACATTTGAAAGTGGTCCTGATGAGATTTTTTAAATATCTGATTCCACGCTACTAGACCTGTTCCTGCTAGTTGCGTTTCCATTACAGTTTTTCTCAAAATAAAACCGATACATGTGAAGTTTTGACAAACAACAATTTAGATTTGCAGGTTTTTCCATTAAACAGTGTTTAGTTCACAAGCTGCAGTTCTCGTAAAATTTCTTCCAGCTGATAAGACTTACGAGGATTGCAGTTCATGCAAACCAAACACGAAGCATTATTTAGGGATTTTCTACTTGTTGCAGAAAATTTACTACAGCTTTTTGAAAGTTATTCTCCCTCATTTCTTCTTCTAATTCACTGTAAAACTCTGCGTTTTCCAGTTGTCTGCTCCATAATGTGCCATCTTAGCCGGTCACATGGTTGACTACTCACATTCAGAAACATGTAAATGCAGAAATGTGTTTCCATTAGGCTTTCTCATAAGCTTCTGTATCAAAACATTATAAAAACCACCTCATGTGAGCATGAAACTTTTTAGCGATGACTATTTTCTTTAAATGTAAGTGTTTTTCTATTTCAATATTAAGCTTTTGTGCAATTCTAGGTGTGATGGAAATGCACCTACTGTCATGAAAGAATCGTCAAAGTCACTTTAGGGCAAAAAAATCTGATTTGGACTGCATTTGTCTGCAGTCTGAATGTAGCCATTGACTCCTACCATTATGAGGCATGAAAATAAAAGGTGACCAAATGTAATCTATATTCGTTTGGATATTCACATTTCCACATCTCCTTCCACCCTTCCCTCCTCCTCTTCAACTCTCTGTCGTGCTCACTTTTCTGCTTTTTAATTTTCCTCTGTTGTCCCCAAATTTTCCTCTGGTCTCGGCATCTCTTGTTCTTGCTGCCGTCTCTTTGCCACCCCCAGTCGGTCTCCAGTTACACAGGCTGAACTAACAGAGCTTTAATCCCAGGATCACCTCTCATCACTGGCTGACAGAGCTGGATCAGGCCCCCTCCTCCCACTTCTGAGACACTGTATCTGAGATCTCAGGGCTCAACCACACTACATGAAGTTGGGAGAATTTGGATTATGGAAAAATCACAAACATGGACGGTGACTTGTTCAATAAAGTCTTTGTAATTAGAAACAAAGTAATTATTATTATTTATTGATGCTTGTAATCCTTTGTGTTTTGTGAATACAACTGTCAGACAGGAACCTGGGGCTACAATAGGAATAGATAGAAGGAAATGGAGCTGGTTGAGCAGAAATAAAAGTTTTTATTGATCTGATTAAAAAGCTGAACATTTAATACTCCTATTAACATTTCACTCATATTACCTTCAAAAACACTTTATCACACATCTTAAAAGGTAAAAAAACTGATGAATACATGACTAAAAATAAGTAAATATGAGTAAAACAGAGCAAATGTCAAGAATGTATTCCTTTAACACCTGTTTAATCAGACCTATCAGACTCACCTGAAAGATTCATCAGATGTGGCCAGCATCTGGAAGATATAGGTATAAATTGCCATGGGTAACTGGTATGCAAGCTACCCAAGCTATGCCATGTAAATTACTCATGACGCATCAACTTGCACCACTGATGCTGAAAGGTACTTACAGGTTTTGAATTAATATATGCATCCAAGCCGCATCTTGTTCAGGGACATCTCTCCTTTTTTCACCAAGACAATGCCAAGCCATAATCTGCATGTGGTACATCAATGTAGGTTTGTTGTGTAGCAGTGGAAATAAACTGGTCTTCCTGCAGCCCAGTCCTGTATCTCACTGGAAATCTGTTGCACATTATAAAGTGCAAAATAACAGAGAGCCTACACTGTTGAGCAAATGTTTTTGTACACCAAGCAAAAATAGGACTAGTTTCCACCTACAAAGGTTGGTGTCCTCATTCAAATGGTTATTGAGTGCTGTTAAAAGGAAAGGGGATGTAACACTGTGTTAAACATTCTCCTGCAGCATTTTGGACCCGGTTGGAGGCATCAGACAGAAAATAAGTAAATATCTGTTAATGAATATTAAATACCTTGTCCCTGTTGTGTATTAATTTATATTAATATAACTAATATAGGTTAAAAATATAAGCAAATCATTGAATTCTACCTTTATTTTTGTTTTACATTTTAATGTGGTAGCAATGTGATATGAGATAACAAAGTACATCTGTTTAGTGTCATACTTGTACACAATCGAACAATCAAAATTATTTCAAGTTACTAAAAGGTCTAAGTTGGGAAAAGTACAAATGATTTGTGTTCACACAAGTTGTTCAAAACTATTCTTCTGTGTTTACGTAGCCTAATCTCTAATAAAGATCAGAACTTCACTAAATTTATTATATAATCGTAGGAAATAATGTTCATGTTGATGCATGAGTCTCTGCCAACAACAAAACGTTTACAGAATAAAATTGTCTTTCATTTTCCGTTTTCAACTTACCTACAACAGACATCAGCTCAATGTCAAACTTCCTGACATTTTGTCTTCAGATTATTCAGTTGTCCCAGCACACAATCCTGCAGCTAATGAGATATCAAGTTATACTGAAATGTCCACTGAGACTGAACCATTAGGCTCCGTGTGCTCCTTTTAGTAACTGTGTCATGACAAGATAAAGCAGCACATCTGCTTAGTATCAGCCATCCACACTGCTGCAGTTTGCTGGGATGAACTGGGCAAAGGGAGTGTGTGGCAGTGGTTGGTAATTTAAACTCATGAGTTTATGGCTCTGCTTTTCCTCTTTCGGAGAAGAAGGGAAGGCTTGAAACAGATGATTTACACATATGTACAGTATGGTCAGATAGAGCATGTGTGTGTGCATGGGTGATTTATGTGAAGGCCATGTTGTAATGGAATACTTTTACTAGCATTTTTCTATTTATATTATTCTTTGACTAATATAATTCCATTTAAAAAATGTTGTCTGATCTGAGCTTCGCTAAGCAGTCACTTAATTGTTTTGGGATGTGTGTGTTTTTTCATGCACACAAACTTAGAATTTAGTCCAACACTACTCATATTAAATTAATAGTCTGGTCTGGTGCTTTCACTTGACATGTAAATAAGACAGATAGAAGAATAATAAAGCATTTGTTTACTTGACATACTATATGCTTCTCAGCTGTCTGTGTCTGATCTCAGTGCTTGGGGAACACAGAAATTACATAATATAAGATAAAATACCTTAGCCGTCCTCAAGTTTTTGCTCTGCCATCTTCCCATTTCCAAAAAGTTTACCTCTACTTTGCATGAACTGCTCTGATCATTGAATTGTCCAAACAAAACTTAGACATTCAACTGTAAACATCCATGCACAGTCAGGTGCATATATCAAATTCACTCATTCAAATTCCATCTTATTTCATAGTTTACTCACTCACATGCAACCCTTCTTCTTGTCTTTCATTCATACTGTTTAATTATTGTAGAACAGTCATATCGCAATACTTTCATCTGTCAGCAGAGAGAACAATATGTCATGCTGAAATACATTTCAGATGGTTTGTGAAATGACGATGACACTGTATCAATGTTGTGTTTTACTCTTTCCCTTAAAAGGTGTGTTTGTTGCCCTCTGTAGTGTCTAAGTTTAAGTATATTCACTTGTACATTAATGAGAGCACTTCTGTGAGAATTTCTATCTATCTTTCAGAGTGTTATGTTCATGAATTGCATGTATGCATTTGTGTACCCCTCTGGATGTTTACATAAGCCTGTGAGCATGTCTATGCATGTGTCAGCTGGGGTCATAACTTTTTGTAGGACAGTTTTATAAAGTGGGGCTCAACCAGCGAAGCAGCAGTAAATCAACTTTATTTGCTGTGTGTTGGGGGTCAGCTATCTTGACACCCCCGGACCCTGACGCCACAGGAATGAACCGGCTGGCTCTTTGCTATTGCAGCTGTGTTGTTGTATTCTGGTAGTTAAAGGGGATTTATTCTTCAATAGGCCCAGTTCATCTGAAGAAAAAAACTGGTTGCTTATTGCCTTTTTGCAATATTCATTCCAGTGAAGAATGTAAATTGTCCAATGAGTAGACTAAAAAAATATGACGTATCATATTTGTCACATTTGTTAGAGACAAATAATATAAATCCCACATTTCAGTACATTTAAACTCATTTTGGATTCAAGAGATAATTAGCTTACAAAAAATAGACTAGAAACAGGAAAAGTACTTATCCAAATATAACCAAATCAATAAGCATCCCAGCTAAATATATTATTTGAGCTGTTGGCAGCATTGTTTTGGGACTTTTACTTAAGGAATTCAACCATCAAGTGTACAGCTAATACACTAATGGAAAGAGTGTCATGGGTTATTAGCAATTAATCATCATTTATTTAATTATAATATAGAGTAACAAAAACAGATTAAAATCTAAATAAAAAATATCAGTGAATGTATTAAAATATTAAATTGACAAATACTTTTACCAAAAATTTTAAAAACTTGATAGTTGCACATATCAAAGAGAGGCAAGGCCGTTTACCACCTCCGTCAGACCCTTCAGTGTGAGATCATTTAAAAAAAACATTATGTACAAGTTACACATGAGAGAGATAGATATACAGTTATAAACGTAAGAAAAAATGGATAAGTTACAGTGGTTTGAGTATTTAGATGAAAAAATCACATTCAGCTCAGTTTAACTTAACAATATCATAACTCGCTGTGTGGTCCATGTTCAACAGAAAGTGTCTCAAGATTCCTTTAACTCAATCAGTCTGATGGAAATAAAGTCAAATAAAGTTTAGAACAGAACTAAAGTTAAAACAAGTAATGATACCATTTGGAATGAGAAGCATTTTTTTCAAAATGCAAACTAATTATTGTCATTCTCTGTGATTAATTAATTGAAATAATCTCATGAATCTTGTTTTGCAATTAAATAATTTAAAATGGTTCATCCAGATTGCTGATGTCTCCACTTATCTTCAATGATGGAGGTAACACCAGGGTGATGCCAGAGAATAGTGATCCTCTGTCAGTACAATGCATTTGGTTCTGACCACTGTGTTTTTGCATTTGCTTCCTTTTGTGGTTGTCCGTATAAGAACATGTGATCTGTAGATTCCCTTCTTCTGCCATCAGAAACAGTTTTCAGTCTCTGGCCAGGCATTTTGCGAGGGGGTTACCTTGTTGGTTACATGTAGAGTTCCTCAGTTTGGGTTTGAACACTTGGTTGAATGCTGCTGGACAGAGTTAGTTGCTAGTATTAACATCAGTTGTAGGAGGCAGGAATCTCAGGAATAAAACTGTCAAATCGGGCAAAGAAAATTGCAGGTGTTCATGTTTGAGTAAATTTCTGTCTGAATTTGTAAGAAAAAAAAACAGCCCCTTTTGAATATATTTTGCTTTGGGCTAAAAAAAAAAAGATTTCATCAAACAGACTTTGATTAGCCACTCAGAACATTTCAATTCTAATTCGTCTTCTACATTTGAAAAATCTGTAATAACCTCCATAATATCTAGAAAAGAAGGATGTAAATTGCCAATGACAATATTAATCCAAAGCCAAAACAGATATGAGCCTATAAACTTCATGTTTTGAACTTTCCAACACTTAATTATAGTCTCTGTGTTATAGAAAAAGGAACTATAGAAAAACCAAGCATATTGTTTTCCTCTTTGAAATGTACATTTAAATAATGAAGCAGATACATTAATGTGACAAACTTACAATAAAAGCCCATTTTGACTGCTTTTGTAGTTCTGATTTTTATTTTCATTTTACATTTAGTCCAGTTCTGTTTTCTTGGATATCAACGTTGATTACCCGTGTCCTATTGAAATGGAGGTTCAAGCAATCCCCACACACCTCTTAACATGTGGTTTGGTGTGAAAAAGATGTGTTGATATTCAACAGGACAAAAAAATCCCCTTTCACACATTCTGTCAAAATCTGGGGGCAATTTCCTGTATTTCAGTGTGTATGAGTGTGCGTGTAGGTGTGCATGCGTGTTTGGGAGTGCGTGCCTGTATTTGCATACACCTGTTTTATGTTTCTTGGCTATCAACTCTGGAGGTCTCCTGAAGCAGGTTGTAGGTCCAATAGTCAACCTCACAAGAATTATCAGGAAGAAAGAGTAAACTATTTTTCCTCTTTATAT
>JBAMHX010000007.1:21373341-21384999 GCA_037177515.1 Pseudomugil tenellus | reverse complement strand
GATTGGCTGATTGGAAATTAAGTGTTAATGAGCAGTTGGGCAGGTGTACCTAATAAAGTGGCCGGTGAGTGTAGGTTACTATAGCCCCTTTCAGACTTGCTCTGGTACCCGGACATTACGCAGACATTGACTTTTCGACCCTCATGTCTGAAAGGCACAGTTCTGACATTAAGCGGGTTGAAGACCTATTACAATGTCTGCTAAATTACCGGTTAGACTATCATTCAGACATGCAAGTTAATGTGCAGACAATAACCTGGGGGAGGGAGGGTAAGATGGAAGTGCAGATGCTACCACGCGATGATGCCCTTTCCTACATAACATTAACACAGAAGACTAGAACCTAACGTAAGTAACCGAGAGATAAGAAAATAGCAAGAAACTGGCGAGACAAGAAGTTAAAGAACTCCTGGCAGCAAGGGCTGATGAAAGTATAAGAAAATGTGCGCAGGGAACAACAAGGGATTCTTTAGTTTATGATCGCATCAAAGCCAAGTTGGATGAGCAACGAATAAATAAAACCAAACAAGTGATTAACAAGCTCAAAACTATGAAGCTAGCGTGGAACTACACATTTGAAAGAATGTCTTGATGCGACAGTTAATGAGCCGTTGTCAACATGTAAATTTTATTCTGATCTAATATGTTTTTGTTGTCATTGTTTGTCGCACAGTGATACATCATATCCTTTTTCCAGGATGACAGTCTTGGGGGGGGTAGGGGGGCTGGAGCCAATCACAGCAGCGAGAGGCGGGCTACACCCTGGACACCTAAGATCAATGTAGAGTCTCCAATCAGCCTATCCCCAAGGTGCATGTCTTTGGACTGTGGGAGGAATCCGGAGTACCCGGTGAGAACCTACGGTAACACAGGCCACTGCCCGAGCCGGGGACCGAACCGGCAACCTGCTTGCTGTGTGGCCAGGGTGCTAACCACCACCAGGGAACTATAAAGTTATTTTTCAATGCAAAAAGGTAAATAACACTATTTTAGTTTTGACTTCAATGTGTGAATTTGCTGCTATTTAATCCTTAATACATTTGCTCACCTACAAGTTTGAACAAGGCAAGCATGTTGAGCTCCTCCTGCATCATGTTTTGTTTATCATTGCATGCACATAATGTAATGGTATGTCAATAGTGTAAAAGACATGGAGAAAGATTGGAAGAACTTGTGATAATCTGGATTCTCTTTTAGTACTTTCACTTCAGTAATTGATACCAGTCCTGCAGGATCAGAGTTAATGGTCACTGCCATAGAGTGTATGGTCCCTGGCTTTACTACACAAAAGACAAACATTAAATTCTCTATGTTCTTGGTGACATTTAAATTGTTTCCAAAGGGAAATCCAAAAGATAATATTTAAATAACCCAAACTCTAGTCTCCTGGATTAAAGGTTTGTCATCCCATAACTCCTTATGTGTCTATGTGTAAGGGCTTTAAACATGACTGGAAACCTTCTGACTGTCAGAGTTCTGCATAAGCACATTTTATTCTGGTTGGTGAATCATAAAACCTTTGCAACTTTTCCACTCCTCAGAAATTCAAATGGATTTAGACTTAATAGTCAAATTTGAGGCTCAGGGATATAATCTGTGCAGACCAACACCTGCCATTTCTGACTGAATTCCACCAGTTTGGCTAAAACAAGCTCTTTATCTGTTAAGATACAAAAACCTGCATAACTAACTTCCCATTTCACTCTCTTTTCTTCATATGCAGAGGGGCCGATCCCTTTCTGGGTAAGTCTTCCTTATGTTAACGTAATGAGTTTCTAGTAAATTCATTAGCCTGAAGCCAGCTGGCTGGACTTTATAGGCCTTGAAGTGGAGACCCTTACTGCAGGTAAAATGGAGACCCTGTCTGTAAGGTGCAGAGCTTTAAAAGGGGTATAGTCCAGCAATAAAGAGAAAGAAAGAAGCAGCAAGTGTTACTTTACTTTTACATTTGCCCACTTTCTTTCCTTAACACCAGCTTGATCTGGACCTCTGTGCCAGAAATTTAATATTCTCTCTGTAACTTAATTGGCATAATGTATGATTCTAGTTTTTTACACATGTGTGGCCATGGTTTTTCATAGAAATATGTTCAAAATTAACTGTCTTGTAGCTGTTCATTAATTATCTCTTTCCTCGTATGTCTTGGAACACATACTGGGAAATGACAAAATATGCCTTTGAGATATGATATGGCTTGTGTAATTGTATTTTTCATGCTTTTTCATGTTTGTGCATCTCCAGCAGAATGTTGCACAATATGACGTTAATATGACGTTGACACAGAGCAAAGTTCAAGTTTTTCTTTGTTTTTTTCACTTTACCAAAACTGTTGCTGAGAAGGATTTTTGATTCTCCAGCACGGCAGGAATTTCACACAAAGGCCACAAAGACTATAGCTGTTGTTGCCCTTCACTTTGGCTTTGTGCTCCTCAAAATATCTGTCTCACAGCCACAGCAGTTCTTTTTTCTGTCAATTACTGTATTTTATTACCCGTGAATGGTTTGATTCTGTCTCATAGCTTTACAGCACAAAGCATTACTGGGCCAAAGGGAGTTATATCTAACGAATGCTGCTGCCTCTTGAGGTGAACTTCTGAGAAGATGGCAGCTGTAGCGCTGAACTGAACTGATGTAAGAAAGTTTGATACACACGAGAAAACATAAGACAATAAATTCTCCACATTTGCTATAATCCGTATTGTGTATTTATGCTCCCTCACGAACGTAAATGAGGGCATCTGTTTCAAATGTGTTCATATGTTTACGTTTCCATAGTGTTCATTCACCAGACAGCAGAGCTAACTCTGGAGTTCACACCGTCATTATGACCTTCACTAGTAACATTGGTACTGTAATGACTGTTGTCAGTAGGGATGTATATCGTTAGGATTTTAATGATACCGAGTACAGGTATACATCCCTAGTTGTCAGTGCCTAATACTGTATCACATTGCTCTTTAAGTAAAGTAACTCAGGTATCCTGCAGCACATTTGTCCATTACAACCTAAATTAATCTTGTCATTCAATCTTTTGTGTCCTCCCCTAAATCTACGTCCATGGGCTTGTTTATCTGTAAAGGTGCTTGTAAATTATGTTGTTGTGGATTTCCGGGCTTTTTTCTAAAGTATAGTTGCAGACTTGGGCTCTTCCTCTGTCATGGTCCACTGTCCACAATAAAAATGAATTCCTGGATGCAAAACGGGAAATATAAATGCAACAGTAGTGTTGCAACCTCTTCAGTAAGAACTGACTGTCCTACAATTTGCTACATGCTGTTGAATAATGTCACCATCTAATCTGCTTAATCAGCCTGGTACATCTAGTTGTAATAGACAATGAGTCATGTTGTGGTAGAGCAAAATAAACAACATGGCACATTTTGTTAAGGACAAAAAGTAAATAAACGAATAATTAGGAATCTAAAAAATGTTACAATGTCCTTAACTTATTTATTGTTTTGTTTGCACACTTGTCTTTAATTGACATATTCAACTCTTCAAGGACCATTTCTGCAGTTAAACTTTTCTATTCTGATTGACTTGAAGAGCTTTATCCAGCTTTTTATAACAACTCAGCATGGAATAAGATGTCACTGCCTCTTGAACTACATAGCAACACCTGTGTCCAACTACACTCACAGCAGTCTGACTAGCATTATCTACTGTATAATGTTCCGTATAGCTTGATTTCTTGTTTGTGTTGTTCTCATTCTTGTAAGTCGCTTTGAAGAAAAGCCTCTGCTAAATGACTATTCAATTCAATTCAACTTTATTTGTATAGCGCCATTTCACGACAATGTTGTCTCAAAGTGCTTCACAGAGATAAGCCAATTTAAAAAAAAAGCCTTATATAGGGAACCAGAAAGAATGCAATGATTCTTGACTGTGATCCAATCTCTCATCCTGTGCAAGCATGAGGCGACAGTGGGAAGGAAAACTCCCTTTTAACAGGGAGACCAAACCTCCAGTAGCCATTTGCCTTAACTTGCTGGGGTCAGAGAGGACAGGAAAGACAGATTAATATACATTGCAGCTGCTATCCAGGAAGACCTGCAGAGAAAGGAAAATAAGAAGTAAGACCTGCAAAAAAAGGAAGAAATGAAAAATAAAACCTGCAAAAAAGTAGAAATAAAAAATAGGATCTGCAGAAAAAAGAGAAGTGGGTTAATGATGCCAGTACTGTCCAAAACATGGAAAACAAGCAGCAGAGACTATGGAACATGTCTGAAGGTAAGCCAGAACAGGATCAGCTCATGGCAGCTTTGCACATTTCCTTTTGGTCATGGAGCAAAGGTGATCATCTCCTGCTCTGAATGGAGAGATGGAACCACTGCTGCTTGGGGACCAAGCTTCTTGACAACACCAAAGTCCAACTCGGTGAAATAATTAAATACCAGGGCTTTTTATCCGTCATTCTGCTAAATAACAATATTTTATGTTTTCATTATATCACTATATTTCACATAAATTATGTTACTATGTACATTCCCTTTGTGTTATCCTCACATCTATTTACAGAACAGTTTAATGTACAGATTTTTTGCTGCTGGAAATGTCATTTGTTGCTAAATGGCTCTAAATCACCAAGCGGGATGAATAGGTCTCCTGCTTGTAGTGTGTTTATATGCGCCAAACTTTCCGGGTGGTTGCAGCGGATTTGGACTCATACACTGGCATGGCTTTGGCCACGTTTGATGGTTGATTGAACTTGAAAACACTTGGCCGCATTTTGTGAGGAAGCTGTGAAACTGTCAGCCTGCTTTGCATTTGTGCACTTAGGCAAGGTTGGCAGTAGTGGACAGACAGATGATCTTCTGAACCTCAACACTCTAAACTTACAATCACATGTTGACAGCTAGTAGGGAAGTGCTGAGTGGTGAATGGACCAGCTTCCGGAAATGAGGGTCAGACACATACTTTTCAGGGATCTTCACATTCAGTCTGGCTCAGGTTGTTGCTCATTGGTCGCATCCAGTTTTGGGATGGCTTGTGCAGGCCATGCAGTGCACATATATACTTTAATGTCAGAGTTTCTAATGGGAAACATTTGTGTTTATAGATTGCTCTACAGGGTTTAAATTGAGCCATGGTTTGGGGGGCTGAGTCACATGCTTTGTGTCATGTAATGTATGATAAATTTAATAACATTACATTATTTTAATTAGCTTTTCATAGGTATAAAGGCATCTAAAGTCCCCTAAGTGCATGACTTGATTGCAGAAAAGAGGAATAAATCAGTGAAATAAGATTCCTGATTGATTTAGCTGCATTAGGCCTTTATGAAAAAGACCTGTATCTCTGCACACCTCCACAAAAGCATTTTTCTCTTAACTGAAAATATTAGTAATAGCATTCAGTTTCATGAAGCCAGAACTGACCCAAACCCACCCAAATGCATTACATTGACCAAATCTGGGCTGTTGACATCTCTTATTGAAATCTAGAACTGACCTGACTGCTTATGTGTAACCCGCAGCCTGACCTGCGTATTAACACGTAATAGTAAATATCGCCCTGCCGCTCGTTCTTTTTATTACTTATCTTTATTTGTTCTTACATCTAATCTGATGAATGTTTTTCTGTCATTTTCATATCCAATAAAAAAAAGGCAAAGGACAACAAAATAGTGAAAAAAGATCTCAATATTTTTGTTTTATTTGTATAATATCACAGTGAACCACTAGACCTCCCTATGGTTGTTATTTTCAACCACTCGACCACACTGAATAAATATACGCCTGCATGATGTTCAGTGTGTAATTTTTACTGGCAAAGCTTTTCTTTTGTGGGAGTATTTGTCATGGTTTGGGTTGTGTTGTCTGGTCATGTTTAGTTTTGGTTTCCTGTTTTATTTTGTAAGCTCTTTTCTCTTATGTACTGTATCATGATTTGCATCCCGTTCAGTAGCTCACCTGGTTTGATTTCCTTATTTACTTCACATGTTCCTTATTAGTGTGTCAGTGTATTTATACGTTCTGGTTTCCAGTTTCCTTTGTCAAATCATCCTGTTATGTTCCTCCATCCAGGCTTCCATTCAGGCGCTGCACTGTGACAGACAGATCTTTTGGATTAAACTTTGTTCCTGCAGTTCATCTGCCACATTTTGCAAACCCTGCCTGCATCTCCCTTTAGCAAGCAATTGTTTTAAGTTTGTGATGCTGTCCAGGCAGTTTGGTCCACTTCAACCAACTTGAACAGAAACCAATCAAAAGGTGTGACGCTATTGGGAAATTCCCACCTAATTGCACAGAGTCCCCCAGACTATCTTGATGTGACTGCCCCTTTAGGGTACCTAAGCTTCTTTCCTCAGTACAAACACAAGCAAGTTAAGAGCAAATAAAAACCTAAAATTTATGGCTCACTGGAATCACTATGTCTTTGCCTTGCAGTGTTCTGGAACTGAGAAACTGCACTTTACAACTGTGTGTTGCAGTGCATGTCCTCACATGATCACCTGGATTGTGCTTTATGGCATCATCTCACACACCAACAACTGTATGTAATCCCATTGGTTGTTTTGGATGTGCACATTGGCCAATTTAGCAAAAAATACTTAAAAGGACATAATCGGAGAAAGCGAGGAAAAGAAACACGAATAGAGAACAAAAGATAAGACAAGTATAAACATCGAATTGTTTTTTATTAGCTTGGAGAGAGCAAAGAGAAGAGGCAGGATGCCACAGAGATCAAATCAAATTTATTTCATGACGGTCTTCACACATGCAAGTACGTAACCTAACACTTAAAAAACACATGCCTGATTATAAGTCTTCCTTTCTCACAAGCGCTCATATACACACACAACATACACCTCCTCGTCCAACTGTGTTGCCATAGTGCGAAACCCAGCCAGCATCAGGTAGTGCTGCTTAAAGAAGATTAACCTATTTTTTTTTGGTAAATAGTCAGCTCAGTTCAAAGTTTTACGATTCTGGTTAAACTTGTTGACATGTAGATTCAAAGACGATTGATATTGTGTTTTATTGTTTCCTTACTGTTTAATTACATCGTGTGATTTCAATCTATGTTATGACTAAATTTTCCTTCACTTACAAAAGAAAAAGATTTCTCACCCTGGATGAAACAAAAGCTTTAGTTTCAGTAGAAGCTGTTAATGTCACTCTCATCTCAGTTGTCAGTCTCTTGTACATGATAATAAAATAAAAGAGCCAAAAGAAATCACCTTTGACCTGACGGTGCAACTCAAACCAGACTCTCAGCTTTGATTAGCTCAGGCCAGGCTGAACTCTGCTGTGCTGCCAGCTGACCCTAACAGTTATGAAAATGTAGTATTATTAGCTTTAAATTGCACCCAAATGGTTTTCATACAGGCACACAAGATATACTTGTTTCTTTTTTTCTTCCATTGAAATCATTAGCAGAGTTTGGAAAATGTTCTTGGATGAGGTTCAGAGTACTGTAGTAACGAGGAATGTGTGCACGTGAGAGTGGACACAAACATGTCCATGCTTTGTTAGTATCTAACATCTCAACCTTAAAGTTCAATCTTACAAATGTGGTATCTGGAAATCTGTATGTGTGTGAGTTTGTTGTTTGTGTGTGTGTCTGTGTTGTGTGTGCACACAGGACCAGAGGACTTCAGTACATAAATAAACCTAATTTATCCTGGAGATTAATCTGAATGTTTTATTCATACATTCCATTTAGTATGTTTCAAGTCTAAAGTGAGGTTAAAAATATCATAAGAATGTGTATTACAGTGTAAGAAAGTGTAAGTGTAAGACAGTGTATTAACAGTGTATTTACAGCAAAAAGAACAAATTTGAGTCTATTTCTAATTGGGTATTATATGAGTCACAGGTTAGCTAGGAGATAGCACTAAAAAACTATCATGTGTACGCAATTAGAACAGATTGTGAACATGTTCATTTATGGTCACTCAGGTCTTGTTTGGCTCTGGTCCCAGACACATTTAACTGCATTTTTTATCAGACTGAACAGGCAGAAATTTAACCCCATTTGTATTTTGTTAAAGGTTCAAATAAAGACTTCTGATTTTTAAAAATCGGACTGTTCTGCCAAGTTTTTCTTAGGTTGGGCTTTAAAGGGTTAAAGCACATACTCACTCAAAATGACTCCAAGCAAACAATAAGCTTACCACTCAAATATCTATCAAAAATACATCCTGTGAAAACAGCACCATGCTTTTATGCAGCTGCAATCAGTCGGAATAAATCTGGTATTAAAATTTCATAAAATGTATTATTTTTCTCAGTGAAAAACACAATGATTGTACTCTCATTGGTCACTGTTATACAATGGATTCTGTCAATTAAATCACAAGAATTCTAGATCCAGACTCTGTCTGGCACTTAGGCACAAACAGATCCAATAACAAGCAGTCACTGAAGACGTGGGGATGACATATAAGTAAACACACATCAAAAGTTAACAAGCCAGTTATTCTAAATAGTCAGCTGAAAACTTCAAATTAAATGATATTTTTCATCTAGTTGTATACGGAATAACAATGACTTGTTTTTATCTCTGCAGTGTTTCACGTGAGTTTCGTTTTGTCCTGGAAAGCTTCAAAGTGAGGTTATAAAGTAGAAACTTTGGAGTTTAAGAGTTGGAGTATTAAAACATGTGAACAAGCAGGAGAACAGACTCCTGTAAAATAATATATACAGTAGATCAGTAGGAAAAATTGTAAGTATGTCTTCTGATATTTCTTTAGCAAAAATGCATTTTTTTTTTTGCCTGAGGCTGAAAAAACTCAGTTAGATATCAGTTTTTTTTCTTCACAAAAATACAAAAAACCCGTAAATACCTCCAGATATTCTGAGTTTAAGAAATCACTCATTCTCTGCTGCAAACATGAATATGAGAGGAGCTGCGTTTTAGTCCGACTTCCTGTGTGGACCCCCACCTTAGTCTTTTGTGATGAGCTGTAGTAAGATGGATGATATCCTGAAAAAAAGACAATTTCCTGGTCTAATCCCTGGCAGAGGCAAACAACAGAGAGATCCAGTCATCTTTCTGAGTTTGTGCATGTTACTGCAGTTTTTAACTATGTCTGAAAGATCCGGGTTTATAGCTTTAAATTTCAGATCAATAATGCAAAGCCCTGAAGTCTTTTGAAAACTCGGAGTAAACATCTTAACTTTTACAGTGAGGTTTTCCATCGACATACACAAACCTTGATCTCTACCTGACCTCTAAAGAGATACTCATTGAAATACAAGTAAATATAGAAGTACAATAGATACTGGAGTATTAGGGCCAAATCAAATGTAACACTACAACGTTATTACCAGACATAAACAGGAAAATCTAACAGGCATTGTGAATCACAGGAGAGACTTTGTGGTGTTGAAGTATTTTGCTTCAACCCTACATGAAGTTGATGATCTAGATAAGGGGCATTAATGTGCAGATGCAACATATAAGGACTGCAGAACAGCAGCAGTATGTTCAGTAAGAAGAAAAAAAACGTGTGTTTATACGTGTGCTTAAATGTAAGGACTTAATAAACTTCAAGCTATGTTTAATATTAGTGAGTATGCATTTGTGGTGTTATGTATGTGAAAAACTGACACATTATTGGAAGTCAGATTTCTTAACGCATTTTAAATCTTTAGACAAAATGCTAGTTGAGAGATTCTTTTTTCTTCTTAGAAGAGGAGCTATAAACCACTGATAAGCATTTGTTGCTAATGGCACAACTTCTGAGTTTCAACATGATCAGAAAATAAAGGCAACAATGCTAGAAAACTTCACTCTTCTCTCAATTTAATATAAAGTTCAGCTGTAAATCTCAATCAGAGGCATCATCATGAACAGTCAAATTAGTTATTTAAGAGGTTTAGAGTTGGCAATGACACATGGCACTGATGCACACATAATGTGTTTATTTGCATGTGTTCTTCAGCTTGTGACTTTACTCATTTCTGGGAAACAATTAATGACTTCATATAATATCATATTTTTTAAAGCTTTACATGCTTTTGATAGGTTTAGGTAATTTTATGACTTGCTTCAAACAATACGTATAAAAACATCCTTCTTTATCCCCAAACATCTCCACAGACAGCATTATGAATGTGAATCTTTCTTGTGAAAGCTGAGAGTACATGGAAATGTTCCCTGCAACACACACTATTTGAGTTTTTAGAAAATAATAAAGGTTAGTTTATGTCAGCATCTAAAAAGTATAATATTACATGTCTGGAACATGTTATCTGAAGCATTTATTTCTCTGGATGTTGCATTAGTATTAATTTAGCTTAAGCTAATTATTGCACAAAACATTTCAACCATCAAACAAAAGCCATCCGCTCTGAACCTTGATGTTACTTGTTGCTTCTACACGCCTGAATTGTATCTTATTAGGAACAAACTACATTATCTTAGGAAGAGCTTCCTCCAGCACGAATGGCCAAGGAGACAGATTGAATTTCCAAACCGGTATTAATATAATCATGCAGCATTGTTAACAGATGTCACTAGGCCGAGCTTGGCCAATAAATTCTTTATCAATGTGTATTATTGCAATTAATACTCACATTGACAAGCTGTCAGGACCAAGAAAATGCTTAAAGAGAAGACCTTTCATGTTTGATTATCCTTTTTGTTGGTGATTCCTCTGTAATTGTGTCATATTAAACAAGAGATTATATGAAGAAAGCAAGAAATATGATGTTGTGTTTGTTGGGGAGCCTGAAAAATGAACCATTTCACTTGTGGTTATGGGTCTGTAGTGATTCCCGGAGTCAACAAATGTTCTAGAGAAATGCAATCATACATACAGTGTCATCAACCTTCAGCCTTTAGCTCTGCTTTTTGCTTACCTCTGATTATTGTTTTATTGCTTAATTGGCATAAGTTTATTTTTTATGTAAAGTTTTACTGTATGAGTCCAAGTATTATGGTTCTGACTTGATTACATTTATAACTAAGCTGCTCTTTTGTGGTGTAGGTTTTACTTTGAATTTTTTTTTATTTATTTTTTAAATGTTTTAATTCTGCTAAACTATTTTCAAAAACTGACAAAAAAAATCTGAAACAGCTATATATACCCTCATCATATCATATTTATGTATCTTCAGGAAGCCCTTTTGGCCCTGATGTCTATGGATTTCACTATTACTTAATAGCTGCTAATAAACAATTTATGCCACTTAACCCGGGGTAATATGTTATCCTGACACACGGTTGAGTAACCACCTTGACTTTTCCTCCCTCTCCTCTTCCAGTTGTGGAAAACAAAATACTTGGCATTCAGCCACGGAGGCCCATTATCTTCTACACGCTTGCTAAAGTAGCTTTGAAACAGAAGAAGTGCAGCAAGGCCTCTCTCGCTGTCCAGGTATTAGGTATTAAAAAACTGAACAGAACTAATTCAATATGGATACGATGGGGCTGGCGGCCTGATCACCACCACATTTTGTATATTTGTAAAAAATATTTCACAATTTGTTTAAATCCTTACAATTTGTAAGCAAGCTAAGGCTCATGAAATACAATACCTTGCATGTGAGTTGCAAGCTGGAACACACATCTGGGCAAAATACCAGATGATATAGAGTGATGGTTACAGACTGTTATGACCTGATGACGGGTTATATGTTTATTTTCCTTTTTATATTTAGCCATATATAACCTGTAGATTAGATAATAAATACCCCTTTTATTATC
>JBAMHX010000007.1:21339101-21371629 GCA_037177515.1 Pseudomugil tenellus | reverse complement strand
GATGGATGGATGGATGGATGGATGGATGGATGGATGGATGGATGGATGGATGGATGGATGGATGGATGGATGGACTGTCATTGAGGTCATAGTACAAGCGTAGGTTGTGTATGGATGGAGTTACAGAGCAAATGTAAAAGTCTTTGGGTCGTTCCCACCGATGCCATCCTGGCAGGGTAATGCATGCCATTGATCCCAGAAAATACAAAAATCATCAAAAATGTGGTTGAAAGGAGATCTGTGAGCATGGGGGTGAAAGATTGATGTCTATAAAACTCTGAGGTGCCTGTAAGTAACAGCTAACTTACCTAAATTTGATCTAACAAGAGCTAACCATCTAATGGAGGTATGAACTAAGGCTAAACCTCGTGAAGTTCGTCTTTTTAATATGAAAGTCTATGTGGATTTGCTTTGTTTGAAGCCCCTAGTGGACGAGGGAGGAACTGCGAGTTTTTATACTTCTGCATAGGCTTCACTTTTTTTCAATGGAAGTTGCCGCTTGATAACAGACACAAAAAAATGAACAAGAAAAAGGTTGAGGAAAAAAAGAAGACTTGTCTATGCAAGTCTCCAAAAGAGTCCATCATAACTTTAAACTTAATTTACAATTATTGTTTTAATATTTTAAAACTTAACAAGATGATGAACATCAAAACATTAATACATAAAGAACTGCATACATGCCACCTTAAAAGGGTTTCAAAACCACTTTAGACCATTTAATTCATTCATTCGTTGATTCATTTTCACTTTTTGTTAAAAGAAACAGCCAATTTTGAAAAGCTGCATACTTACTTCAAAAGTTAATGAAAAATATTTTGAATGCTAAATGGCAAATATACTTTAGCAGCAATGCAATAATTGAATGAATAAACAAACAAACCAAAAAAAAAAAAAAAAAAACATCACAAACTAAATATTTTTCAACTGTCACAAAATTAGTTTAAGATATTAGTGTTTATGTGAATAAGTTGAAGAAAAAAAACTCTTCAACTGCATTTTCTTTCCATAAATAAAAGCCTGGGTTTTCCCAAACTCCCCCTCAAGACTTCTTTAGTGACATACATACTGTTCTGAGGCCATATAGAGAGCTGTTGTTTAGACGGGTAATGGGCTGAAAGAAACATGACACAAGAAACCGTTGTTACGCCTGATCTGATTGCAGACAAACTGCACATTTGTGTGTGTGTTAATGCCCACCTTATCATACCTTGTCGTGAGGTTATAATGCCCTTGTTTATTTGTTTGCCTGCCAGCTGCCCTTATGCAGGGTACAGAGGTTATGGTTCATTTAACACATCCACATGTTTACACAGTTGGATGTGAACTGATAAGAAGATGCTTATGCAGTCTGATATTAAAAGGGGTGAAAGGGTTTAAATTTGCATTCTTGCTCATTTGGTTATAAAATTTTACATTTTGATCATATCGTAGGTTTGACAAAGACATGTGGGTTTTTAATACAATCATTATTATCATTATCCCTGTTAAAACCACTGTGCTAGGTTTCTGTGTATGTAGATGAAACCAAATGTGTTTGGTGATTCATGAACACATTATTTTTATTCAAAATAGAGCAAATAAGTTTGTTCGGGGGACAATGATACATTTCACAGAAATAATAATAATAATAAAAACATGGTATACAGGAAACCAATGCATAGACATGTTACTAAAAAAGAAAACAGTTTGGCAGGGGTGTCAAGCTCCAATCTTAAGGACCACTAACTAGTGTTTCATTGTTTCTCCTCTCCAACACACCTGAAATTGATTGATCATTGAAAAGATCTTGACAAGAAGCTGTTGGATTGGATTAGATTTAGGTGTGTTGGAGTAGGAAAGTAGCTAAAAACTGCAGGAAATGGGCCCTCTAGGACCAGAGTTTGCTTTAGCTAGGATAACATGTCTAAACAGATTCATTTAAACAGTTCAGTAATATGACTGACCATAAAAACCTTCCATATAGTAATAAATAAAACATATTCCTTCTGTAAATTGTAAAGAAATGTTAAAATAATATTCCTTAACATGAATTTGACCAAACTTTGGAGAATATAATTTTGTTAAAAGAATCTGAAGACATCTGGTGTACAAGGGACATATTTCAAGATAAAATAGCCATGACCTTCATGCTCTGCACTGGAAACATTGAAATCCCTGCTTGAACACAGTTCACTATTACAAAGTGAACTGTGACCAATGAAAGAATGAACTGCTACCAGTGAAAGAAGAAGTTATGTATACAAGTTGTAGTTGATTATTTGGAGAAGTGAGGAATAACTAATTACTTTCATCTTCACTTGGTCTGGCTGTCTAACTAAACCAATGTGGGACATGAAAGAAAATGCAATAAAATGTGGTACCAGGACTGTTGAGCAGCTTAAATTCCATAAAAATGGTAAAATTTTGCCTCCAAATGATCTGGCAACAAGTACTATCTCAGAATGCAGAAGTGATGCAGCAAAGTGTTAAACACAATATTTCCAAGTCTTGGGAAAATGTGTAGATGGCATCAAATTTAATATAATTTTTTCTCCTTTGACATTTGACATGTTTTTGTGTTCATGTTTTGTGTTTGTAAAAAAAAAAATAGCTTTATGTGATTTGGAAATAACTGGATTTTGTTTTTGTGGCCATTTTACATACAGTGTCCCAGCATGAGATTATAAATTCAGTCAATAATTGATTAACCGCACTTTCCATTAAAACCAGATGCATCACTCCACATTCATCCATCTCTCCATGCTCTTTTTCTATCTTTGCATTTATAACTTCTGTCTTTATGATCTAATGCATATTTTTTACTTTCTACCTCACCCATCCCCATGCCCAACTCAGGCTCTCCTCTTTGCACCTTTTCCCCCACCTCCTATATCCCTTACTCACCCTCCTGCTTTCAACCTCCCTCTTGGTTCCATACAAACCCATCCATCCACATGGAGGGTCTGCTTCTAATCTCCGCATGCTGGGTTCTCCATTTGTTTTGCTTGTCCAGGGACCCCACAATGTGGTTTCCAGTGCCCGGGACCCACACAGTGCAGATTTAATTAGATAAGGAGAATGGTGGAAGGAGCTGGAGAATTGAAATTGGACATGGACGTTTCACAAGGAGGGTTGGCAGGTCCTTGGCACTGCATGTGATCAATCCAACAATGTACTTCACACTGAGAAGGGCAATGGGAAAGTAGAGAAAAATGGGGGGGGGGGGGGGTGAAAATAAAGAATGGAGATGACATACTTAACTCTACTCTGTTAGTCACTATGGGTGTGTGTGACTACTGTGCCTCTGATGCCACGCTTCCCCACGTCAAAGAAGCTTACATTTTTTTAAATGTTATCTAAATGCGTGTGAATGTGTGCAGCACTATATCACAAAGATGATCACTGATGATTAAAAAAGCTTCAGTAAGAGACTGAGATCATTCTTTTGTAACAAATATTTAAATAAGAAATTATTTAATTGGTAGTAAACCCATCCATCCATTATCTGCTTCATGAAATTCACATAGGCTTAGTCAGAAACTGATTGCTAATATGAGTCAGACTTAAAACAGTTCAGAAAATAAAACTGATTCTCAGATGTGGAGGGAACATTTTCAGACTGTCCTCAAAGCTAGAAACTGTAACACAATCTGGATTCATAACGGTGAATCTCTTATTACAGTGAGACTACATGCACACAAAGACATAATTCTTCGTAAAAACACGTTCTGTGAAGAATCATTTTGGGAAACATGGCCCTACACAAAAAACCCCTGAGAACACTGAAAGCAAGCATTTATTTAAGTCAGGTGTGTTGAAGCAGGGGGACATCTAAAACCAGAAAGCGGTCTTAGAGGACTCCTCTGTTTTGCAAGGAAATGCAAAACTTAAAACATAATTTTGAAACATTAACAAAACTTTAAACAGAATTTAACTGAGTCTGGGAGATATGGCAGCATGATCAAACAATTTGTGACTATTTTGGACATCTTTTAATAATTATTATTAACAGCATTTATATGTCAAGGCACACAAAGCCTTTTAATATGAATCCATTATTCATTCACTTCTCATTCATACTTGGTAACAGTAAGCTGTTAGCCACAGCTGTCCTGGAGCAGACTGGTGACCTTCTAAACTACCCAAATCACCACTTGTTGTGTAGTGTCTTAAATCACTAAAAATTTAAAAGTGGACGTTTATCTTGTATTTCACCACATCTATATAAGCAAAACATTATTTTATCCACTTTTACATCTCCTCTTTCTGAAAGCATACCCCTTAGTGTACTATGTCAAAATGAAGTGTTTTCCTTTTCAACATTTGTCCTGATATATTTTAAAGTATATGTTGCTTATTTTGTGCAGGGGCATGGAACATTCCCTTGCCGTTCCAACACAATAGCCATAGTAGGACTAACTCAGAGTGGATTCATTGTTCTAATTCAGTTACACAATACACCACCACAATATAAACTAGTTTCTCTAAAAGAAAAAAAAAGTACAGTGTTATAAGAACGTACTGGCGTTGCATTTTTTGGTCATCATAACAAACTTTTTCACTATTTCCTAATATCCTAATTAATATTTTAGGTTTATCACTTGCTTATTCTTTTGGTATGCTGTAGGTTTTAAAAGACCAGAAAGAGGGTAAAAAGAAAAAAAACCCTTAAAACAACAATAATTTAATAATAAAATAATAATAGATTTTATTTGTATTGCACTTTTCATTCCGTAGAACCTCAAAGTGACACAATAAAACAAGAACACTAAAAATAAAATACTTAATAAATCAACCGTAAGTTCTTCCAAATACAAAAGCATTTAGATTTAAAGATAAAAAGGCTCTGTGTGGCTCTCAGCTGGACAGGGAAACAGTTCTAGAGCTGTGGTGCAGCTGAACAGGAGGCTCAGTCTCTCATTATACAGAGCCTGGTGGAGGGGACCTGAAGGAGCATGCTGCCTGGAGAGGTGACGGTGCGGATTGAAGATTTCAAAGTGATCATATCCTGCAAATAGAGTGGTGCCTGACCAATGATGCAATTGTGGGTGAACAGAAGGATTTTGTAATTAATCCACGATGAGACAGGGAAGCAGTGTAGTGATTTTGCTCTGCACTCTTCTTTTTACTACAAAAACACAAAGATGAAAAATAAAACTATTTCCAAGATCGTTTTAAGGTACTAATAGAAGGTTAAAACCTGTTAAAAATCCATTTGCATAATATGTCCCCTGTAGATTCTGGCAGCTGTGTTTTGAATATATTGTAGTTTTTGAACATATTTGGCAGGAATCTCAACAAAGAAACCATTACAATAATCTAGCCCTCAGGAGATAAAGGCATAGACAAGTTTCTCTGCATCTGGGAGGATTATAAGGCAGTGGAATTTGGAGATATTTCATAGATGGTAAAGTGAAGTCTTACATAGATATTATTAGATCACTAAAGATAAACTGTCAATCCAACTAAACCCCCAAGTTGGTGACTGAGGAGGAAAAAGTCATGATCTGTCCATCAGAAGTGAATTGCGAAATAGGAGAGAGGGCTGGCAACCTGTCCAGAGTGTCCCCCGCCTCTTGCCCATTGTCTGCTGGGATTGGCTCCAGCTCCCCCGCGACCCCGTTTGGGAATAAGCGGTAGAAAATGGATGGATGGAGAGAAGAGAATCTGGTGAGCTGTTCATCCATGTTTTTATCTTCTCAAGGCACGCAGTTAGTTGTGACAGGGCTTCCGAGGATCTTGGGGGAGTTCTCATACATACATCTGTGTGTCATCAGCATAACAATGGAAAGACAGTCCATGCCTGCTGATGACGTGGCCGAGGGGGGGCATGTAAATGGTATCAAGAATAGGGCCGATAATTGACCCCTGAGGAACACCACATGTAACAGGAAGTAGTCTGGATTTACATCCTCTAAGCAGAACAAGTTCAGTCGTACCAGACAGGTAGGACATGAATCACTGTACTACAGTACCTGAAAGGTCAGTGGTGCTGTGGAGGTGATCTAAAAGAATGGTATGATCCACAGTGTCAAACGCTGCCGTCAGGTCAAGGACAATGAGCAGAGATGATGATTTATCACCATGAGTGGAGCTGTTTTCGTGCTGTCGGCTGAGCGAAAACCTGACATGAACTTTTCTTCTTGCTGGAAATTTTCCACCATCCACCACCACATTCCATTCATTAATTTTTTTTTAAGCTTTGCACACTGAAAGCAATGCTAAACATCAACATACTTATATCTAAATCAAAATGGGATAAACCATTGCATGGGAAACAAGTGCCTGCACTAAAACAGAGCAACAAGCGTTTGTAATGGCTGTGACTCATCATAATGTTGCGCATCATGTAAATGCAGCTGCATGGTCATTAGCAGAATGATTCACTTGGCTTTCGTTGTGAAGCACAGGCTCTCCCTCAGAGTTATTAAGATTGCTCCAATTGGCAGATGAAGGATGTTTTGATCTTTTTGTTTGGGATGCTTGATGAGCAGTTCTTGTTTTATTAGGAGGATCTTTTTATAAATGGAAAATAGTGTCACAATGGTAAAACACATATAAGATTGTATGATTGATGTTCTTTATTGTTAAACTGGCTTTTCCATACAACATTATTGGCTCCACATGTGGTCCTCTAAACTATCCACCTTACTCAACCAGCATACCGTTTTCTGTAGCACTGACACGGTTTTGATCCGTGGCAACTTGTTATTGGTCATTCTTGTCAGTTTTATTGGTAAAATTACTTAACAAAGACCAGTCACCTGACAAAAGCTACATTGTTTGTTTTGTAGAAATCTGCCTTCTCACTTCTGTCTATTACCTGGACTTGCCAACTTGCCAACACTTCTGGGCTCCATGTTGAGTCATCCCTTAGCTACATCTGTAAGAGACTCCTATCAGCTTTGAAGTTAGAAAGCAACAGCTTTCTATACACTAAACATAGAGAAAAACAGATACATCCTGCCCAGAGATGCTGTTGTTTTGTTTCGTGTGTCTGTCTGTGTTTGTTTCATTTAACAGTTTGAGTATTGCTATTGCCCCCATTTATTTTTTACAGTAATGAATTGTTCTCATTAATTTGTGTTGAGTAAAATCCCACCGAGACTGAGCTATCATTTGTTATGTTTAGGCAGACACTTCATGTCTGTTTAAGTTAACTTAAATTGATATTTTTATTAGGAGCCAGACTGCTCCACCACTAATGTTGCTATGTACAATTATTAGTTTAGCTTTTTATCCATCCATGGTCAAGGGCAGCTGGATCCTATCCCAGCAATCAATGGATGGAAGGCAAGGTACATCCTGGAGAGGTCACCAGTCCATCACAGAATAACACAGAGACAAACAACCAGACAGACAATCAGTCACGCAAACATTCACTCCTAATGAACACTTTTGATTGACCTATCAACCTAACATGCATGTCTTGGATTTTGGGAAGAAACTGGGATACCCAGAGAGAACACATGTTAATACGGGAAGAACATGCAAACTCTGCACAGAAAGGTCACTTTTCAAGTTGAGGGTCGAACCAGCAACCTTCTGCCTGTGATGCCGCAGCGCTAACCACCACATCACCATGCAGCACTAGTTTTACCTCGTTTAATAAAAAACTGTTCCCATAAGCTGTCAAAACTGGCTGTTGTTATCTGCTGTTAAACATGCAGTTCATGCAAATACATTACCTGCTAAGTTTCTGGAAACTTTTTGAACTCACTCCGCTCACAGCATTAGAAAGCTCAGTTGTTTTCTTCTAGAGCAAAGGTGTGAATGTCAAATAAATCATCAACACTAAAATCACAGCACACAAGTATGTCTTTCTGCCATCAGACTTCACAGACATGTTGATCTGTGTGAACTGTCCTCTCTGTTTATCTCAACAGAGTCCAGATGAGTTCTTAAAGGCGGTGGCTAAACATCTGTGTGCTGGCACTCTGCAGTGACAAGTCTGCACACTGGTAATGTGTATGGAAAACATGGAGGCACGCTTACACAAACATATATGGAGAAATGCTTTATGAACATATTCTAAAGAACTCAGTTGTACACCCGTACACACCAAAGACAATATTCAATTCCTGCCAAAAAAAAAGCTGTTTCATCTGTTTAATACTCAATAAAGAAATTGTCTACAGAATTTAAGTATTTGTTCATTTTACATGTATTCATGGTTTACCTTGAACATACCAGGTAAAGAGAAAATGTCCCAAACCATACAGTATATGACTAATTATGTCTACAAACCAAAACTTCAAGCTGTCAAAACAGCTAAACAGCAAAAAAGAGAAAAAAAAAAGGGAGAAAAAAAGCAGGAAAACATTTATCACCTAATTTCCAGAACACAGATGTAATTGTTTTAGTAGTGATAGTGTTCCAGTCGGCTGAGGTTTCCTGGACTACATGTGATATTAAACCTCTCCCCCTCACTTTTTCTTTTTCCAACCAAGCATTTCTTTTATGATGGTATTATATCTATGACTGAAACTGTTTTCCACTGCTGGGGATGACATGGAACACCTGCTTTTCATGCGCTGAACTTTTTTCCTACATAAAGAACCTTCTTTTTTTTGCCTCACTGTTATACAGTCAAGGACACTGAAAGACAGACAATGATAGTAATGATGTTAAACAAACTCTGTTATGTTCCTTTATGATACTATATCTTTTTCAGATTACATTTACACATTTTCATTTTTTTTTTTGTCTTGACGTGATGATTATTTGCAGTACGGAGAATGACACAGAGGAAAATTTGCAGCAGAAAGAGATTGCTGCATAATTATATTTCTAAGAGCTTCAACTAATGCTGATCTGTCAGTCTTCTTTTGGTGTTTTTTTTCCTGTGAAAAATTGCAGGTTTGTGTTTCAGCAGATGGATAGAAGTTGGCTGATTATCGGATGATCCCACAGGATTAAATCAACTCTGCCGTGGATTGTGTCTGTGTTTATTCTTGGACTCTATTACAGTATATGGTGATGTTGGCTATCTAGTAAAAAAGTGTTGCTTAAGACACGTTGTCAAGAGACAATGTAAAGAGAGAAAGCAGTGGGTTGAAGAGAGGAACAGAGGAAAGTACATTTAAAACTAATCACATCTACATTTTGGAAAGTATTAAAAACATTTTAAAATTTCTGTAAACAAAACAAATGCAGATTCAAGGTTGTGTGAGTCACTCTGGATTACATTAATGATCATAACAGTCACAAATAATCTTGTGAAGTAGGTATTTTGCATGTGATTTTTCGGGTTGTGAAATAAGATGTGCACATTTGCCCAAAAGGAAAATTAAATGTTCATGACATCGATTCAATCCTGCAGTCACCTGCTAGAATATAAATACAAGCTACCTTTTCTATATGTCATCTTTGGTGTAAAAGACATGTTTAGCCGGCGCTGTCAATCACGCTGCTGAGACAGCTAATGACTTTAGGCCTTGCAGTTTCAATGATTTTTCTTTTTACCCTGAGTTGGGTCCGCTGTGTATAAATCTATTCCACTATGTGTGATTTGTCAGCATTTGGAGACTGGTCTGAATTACACCTACGGCTGGACTCTGAGAGATGTTTTTGGTTTCCCTCCATTTAAACAAGCATTAGTCATGTTTGTTCAAACCACGTGTAGAAAGCTGCCTTCATGCAGGATGCCACCTTGCAAAATACAATAGCAAAAAATAGGAAAAGTTTAACGTTTAGAGGATAGCAGCCAAAACGAACATAACAGTCCATTTTTTATTCCCACAATGACACTGTATATTGTAGAAAAGTTGTTTTCGCCCAAACAAAAACAGCCAGCACTGCTGTTTTTAAGGGCAGGCATTTCTCAGCTTTCATCCATTTCACAAGGAGCTGCTAAAGGTTTTTTCAACGGTACGATTATCCAAATCACCTGTCTGGGTTCAACTTAAAGGCCTGCAAGATCCAAACAATGTCAAAAATGATCCACTCAACGAAAGTGATCATCTTAAATAAGGACTAATAGAGAGCATGCAGGCAGAGAGAGATTATTTCTTCATTACCAGAAGTGCACCTGAGTGCAGTTCATAGATTTGTTCGTTCATTTTCCAATTCACAGTTGCGGGGCTGTGCAAAGATGACTCATGATAAAAATAAACAGTAAGTGCAATGGGCAGCAACCACAGCTGGAACACCTCTGATGTCTGCTGCTATGTTGTGTCAAACCATCATGTAAGATGAGGAGACACTAGGGAATATTTTTTTCTCTGAACTCAACATTTACATAGAAACACTGTAATCAACAAAGAAATAGGTGACTAACAGGGATGCAAATTATTGTCATATGGATGGGAGGAAGCAAAGCAAATAGCAAGGAGCATGAAAAGACACAAAGAAGTGTGCAGAAAGTAACAACCAACAAACACGTGATGACAACCTGGGGAAATGAATGGAAGTTAAACAGAGTGAGAGATATTGAAATGATTTTATATAAAAGATTTAAGATGTCAGTTTATGAAGAAAAACTACATATTGGCAAACAGCAATGCATAGACATACTGACAAAAAGATGCATACTTTATTAAAAAAGTTGTTCCTCAGATGTAATTAGTCCATCATGTTTTGACCGCAAAGAAATATCATTAAAACTCTGACAAAATATTTTGTCAGTCAATATTTAATATGTAAAGTCTTTGTTTTGAACTGCAAGACTTAAAAGAACTATGCAAGAGCTAGTTGTCCATGTGGTTGACAGTGAACGCGACACCTGCCCAGCAGCTGGTGAGAACATAAAGCGTGCCAAAATGTGGAAGTAGAAATATGCGTATGTTGCACTAACTCTTGCTGCCCTCTGTATATATTATGTATCGTATATGTAAAATACATCATCATGAGTTCAAGCAAGTTTCTAGCCTGTTCAGTCCAAGACAGAACATGTTTGGCTGTAACAAGTGGTCAAGTCTGGTGCCAAACTAAACAAAGAGGTGTATCTGCTTTCCCTACAAGTGAAAAAAAATCTGGCACCACTTCGGCTTTAGTTAAAACAAGCTCTGCTTTTACACAGTGAAACCTTGCAAAGAAAGAATAAATGAGCTATAATTAGTTGCCTATGTGAGAATTATTTAGATGAAATATATATATTTTTTATTTATTCACTGACATCAGAAAACTTTGTTTTCATGTGTAGTTTAATATCAGTTTAGTCATTTATCACAACGACAAATTAGACAGAACAAGGGATAAAATCTTATTCAAGAGAGCTACGAAGTGGGGGAGCGGCGATCATTTATTTAAAAAGCACTGCCCTGTTCTTTAATCTTTAAAACTACTTGGCCAAGTAAAGAGACCCATCTTAAGCTTGCTGAGTAGTTTAGGAAGAGACTGATGTAAATCATGATTCCACCATTTTCATGTTGCATTGAAAAGAGATGTTAAAGTTAGTTTATAATGTAAGTATGTTCTGATCATATGCACCAAAATCTTCTCCATCAGAAAGAACAGCATCCAGTTTGCTTGGTGGGAATTTAAGGCAGAAGAGATTGTGGAAAACTATCCAAAAAAACTGGCTGAGTTGGGAATGAGTGTGAAGAATGAAGGCAGCAGGCAGAGTAGCTGGTGCAAGCTGAGCATCTGGAGAACAATGCATGGGATGGGGTTTGTTGGCAGACTAATGGCAGTTGTGAAGGCATGCAGGCTTTCAGACTGAGGGTTTATTAAAACACATGCAGAGATAAAGTCAGCTTAAAGAACGATCCCAATGAGGTGAAGTAAATTTAGTACGAGCACGTAGCTACCGCTGAAAGTGATGGAACAATCAGCCCAAGTCAGGATTGTTCCATTGCTGATGTTGATGATTGGATGGTGAAAAGTTCAAAGAACAAAAGAAAAGCAGTGGCTGAGCTCAGTGAAACACACACACGCACACACACACACACACACACACACACACACCTACAAACACACAATAAAACACGAGGATAGAGAAACCAACAGTTATAAAAAGAAAAAAATTAAAATACTAAGAAAAATGGTGGATATGATCTGAGATTATTACAATGAATGTGAACATAGAGATCATGGTCATGGCAAGAATTTGAATCAGTATTTATATAGTCACCACATTAAAAATGTATATTCTGCTAGTAAAATTGGCATAAACAATGTTTTTTTTTATTCTTTCATTTCCATTCCTAGTCTTACACACACACTTCCAAGCACTTGCACGAACCTGAACACACCAATGCCCTCCTCCCTATCTCTGACCCATGAAATAAAGGTGCTGATGAGCAGCCCATATCAGCAGATCCCATCTTGGCCTTGTCATCAGTGGCTTGCATGGTCACAGAGAAAGGGGCTCTTGGCTTCACCTTTCAAAGAGGTTTTTTTTTTTTTTTTTGCTCACTGCTCCCCCTACTTAAATTCCTATGCTCTCCATCTCTTTATGCTACATTTATTACCTGCACTTAGATAATATCCTGTCTGATCGTCCTTTTTCTCCCTTTTAGGTCAAATTGCAGTGACTCTGAAACCAGCAGCCTTTGGAATAAGTCAAGGTGTTGAAAACTTGACATCACCATCATGTGCACCATTTCTCCTTATCCACCTGACTTTGCTTAGATAATAATTAAAAGCAGACTGGGTTTATTAATTTAATTAGTATAGCATGCCTGTGTTGTCAATGTCAATTTGGAATATATAATATATGTACCTTTAGCTGACTCAATACTGTATATTACAGTTAAAGTATTGGTATGCAAAATTAAAGACTATGATATGCATATGTTTGTCTGCAAGATGAAGCAAACATGCACCATCCGATTTTCAGTTTGCTGTTGTCTACACTGGTGTCTGCAGGCTTTGTCTATTTTGACTATCCAAACTGTTTTTTTGTGTCTGTTTGGCAGACATTGCTTCATCTGGTCTGTGTGAGTGTTTTGTGGCAAGTCATAAAGCAAGAGGCAAATTAAAAGTGTCAGTGTTAGCATTGAGAGGACATGGGCTGAACACAGCATCCGTCTGGTCACAGGGCTGCATGGGAAACAAACACTCTCAGATGGCACCTGGTACCTGTTTCTCCTTCAAAAGTTTGAAAAGAAAACAAACACCTGATTGGGAAAGCAGGGAATTTTTCTCTCCTGGCTGGAATGACGTCGAAATGGTGTTCTGTTCCTCATCGCTCTGGAGATCTGACATGTTAAAGAGGAGGATAAAAAAGGAGATGACCTAGTTGCAAGGAAGAAAGGTGTTTGAAGAAAGAAATGCTCTCCGGTAGTTGCCCTTTTTTGGAAGAACAAATACTTTTGAAATCGAACTAGTGGTTTGAATTAGCATTGATAGGAGGCAGCTCTAACTACTAAAGAAAATGTAGTTTGATTTGACGCAAAATAAATTATTATCTGTTCAAAGTGCTTTTCTGAATACTAAACTGATTCAGTATTCAGGTTAGACTCATTCTAGAGTTCATGATGTCTGTGTTTGAATGAATTGTTTTTACTTGACTAACAAAACTGTCCCTTCACCTGAGGCACTTTTTCCAGTTCTTTTAAATCACATATATGGATTAGAAACACTGGCCAATCTTATAAGCATTCTTTGTG
Organism: Pseudomugil tenellus; assembly: GCA_037177515.1. NCBI lineage: Eukaryota > Metazoa > Chordata > Actinopteri > Atheriniformes > Pseudomugilidae > Pseudomugil > Pseudomugil tenellus. The sequence goes on along the minus strand of JBAMHX010000007.1, from coordinate 21,358,094 downwards.
AGCAGTGTGTACAAACACTGACACCTGTTGCTACACTGTTTATTGGCAATATTACAACAGAAAAGTTTAGATAAAATCAAGCAATCAAAATGTTCCAAGGAGGAAAAAGATATCCCTCTTTATTTTACTAGGTTGTTCAAAGTATGACAGCAATACTGACAAACAAAATAGAGCCTTTGTCTGAACAAATAAATAAATACAATGACATAATCATTAAGCTCTGTGGTGGCTTATGAGAAAGAAAAAAATCCATTGAGGGTTAAAAACATACTTTTTGGCAGCTTTAAAATACTACTGTGGTGGTCTAATGCGCCATCTTAGATATAAGAGCATCTGTTTAGTGTAAAACTCTGAGTCAGTACAAAGTATCCCTCTATAGAATAAAATTTAATGGATTAACATGAGGGAGATTGGATCTCTTGTTATTCAAGAAAAGCCATCAATGTGAAATGTTTTTTTTAAATGCTACTTATTTGGTGAGTTTGTCCAGACAGACAAATTAACGTTCAGCCATAGTATTGTAAAAAAGTCCCAACTTTACTGTATTCTTTTAAGAGGTCTTGAGCAATAGTTTCACAGAGTTTTTTTTTAAGGTTTCTAGACTTCTAAGAAGGTTTTTGTTTGAACATTGGCTGCTTTTTGTTCATTTTCAGTAAACTCAAGTAACACTTATTCATGAATAATTCAAACAACAAAAATCATTGTATTTAAAGGGTTACACCAAAACACAGGACTTAGCAAAGAGCAAACCATAAATTCTACCCTTAAACACTGATCTTCAAGTAGCCCGTTGCACTGACGCATAGTGTTATTGGCCTTGTCTACGTACATTTCCGCCTACGTACATTTCCCACCATCATTACTCATTCTGATGACGTAAAAACTGGACAAAAAATGTAAACTTGTAGATGTGCAAAAATCTGCCACACAAGCATTTGATATTCAGATATTCAAACAAATCCTGGTTCATAAGTATATCCTAGGAAACAGATGTTTAGTAGTGTGGTATGGCTGGCGTTCTGTGTGGTATTTGTTTACAGTACAGCACACCTTCAAAGCTCTTTCTGCCTTTTCGGTGCTTTAATTACAGATCCATTTAAAATCCACAAAAAAACCATCATAAAACCATTGCCCTATATTATTTATTAAGCCTATATGTCTAAGAAACAACAGTTTCATTAGATCAAACTTAAAAAGTCTTCAGATTTATTTAAATGAGATGTATAAAAAGTTGTATAAAGAAAGTTGAAAATAATCTTTAATGACATGAATTTGTTGCTATGGCGTTTGCCTCCCATATGTTTGGTAGCTTATCACTGCTGTTGCACTAATCCTTACTCTAAACAACAATCTGACACAAATGTTAAACTCATATATGAAGGATTTCCTCCCAGGCAAACATTTTTTTTAAAGAACTAAGATCCTGAAGGCTACATCATTGCAGTGTTATTATACATACATGCAACTCAAACCACTTTGTTTCTCTCAGTGTCTCCAACCATGGGAACATGTTGGTGTTCTCATGCTTCAAAATGCTTCACAGGCAAATCAGTTACCTGTAACAGATGTACAAGTACACTTCATGCTGTTTTGTTGTTCGCTGGACATAACTTGGGAGGTGACTACCGACAGAGAGAGTAAAGGTATGTATCTAAGACAAATGTGCATTTTGTTAACATGGATACAGTTGTGAGTGTGTGGTCATACTAGGTCTATTAAGTGTGTGTGTCTGTGTGTTTGCAGTGTCCTAAAAATGGTTCACTGGGCTAATAAAGAGTTGATAGTGTAGTAATTAAAAGCTATAAAACTACTGGTTCTGCTTTGGCACTGCCTGAAGAAGCATAGCCCACCTTTGAGATAAGTGTGTTCAAAAATATTACTGTTAATGAGCGTTTATGGAGACAGGGCTATGGAGTTACTGTATTTAGAGTTTGGTGTTTCATACTTACTGTTTATGTGTACCATTCTGGTATGGAACCAGTCAAAACTTCCCCATTAAATCTATTTGGAAAGGTTGTCACAACTTTTGACTGGTTTATTTCTGTTTTTGTTGGGTTTTTTTTTAAATAATCGTTGGTAACCAGCCACTAGAAAGGCAAAAACTTATAACTAGAAATGAGAGAATATTAGTAGAAAACATGGTATGATGATAAAAAAAAAATTAAAAAATTAGCCAAGCTTGTATATATCAGAATGAGGGACAGCTATACGTGTTTACAGGCTTAGGTAGCAGGAGAACCCATATGAAAGGCTTTTCTACAACATCTGCAGTCCTAAAACAAAGTGTTTGCTAACAACTACGGCAGCTCAGTAGTGCAAACCAACTACTAGTTACACTTTCAATTCACATAAACACAGTAAACAGAACACAGTGAAAGCCAGGCCTGCCAATGCCAGCGAGGGGAGGAATGAGCTGGAAAAGCTGAGAGAGCTCATGGGCCTAGCTGCTCAGCAAAAAGGTATTTATTTCTAATATTGTGAGGAGAACTAGACTATGATAACAATATCATTAAGAAACTTACACTAGCAATAAAACTTGAATAATGAAGATTTATCATATTATAATTCTAAAATAGTTTGAATAACTAACCTTACAAGCGTTCAGCAGGATAAAATATATCATCTGCTTGCAGGCGGATATGCCAGAATAGCAAGATTATTGCAATAATATATGTTTTTGTTTTCAGGAGTTTTAATAGTTGAAAAATATTTTCTTTACATCTCAGACTTGTTCATTGACTCCACCTTTTTATTACTCCTCACATTCTGACAAAGGACATCACCATTACCACTGCACCCTGCCACTAGCTAGATATAGTCAGAGATGCAAGCTCTTTAAACACAATGGTAGTCACATTAGCAACAAACAAAACAAAAAACAAACAAACAAAAAAACAGGCCAACCATAATAGTTTAAATAGATTCTAAGGGAGGCGAGATTATAGCAGCCATGTTGCGGCAATAATAACATTCTCTGAGCTGTTTTTATGGCCATTGGAACATCCATCCCAGTTCTATGCAGATGTTTGAGGTACATATTTTATTTTTCAGAGAATCAAATCCTGCTGGAGGGGGTATTTCTTTCTAGTCCGATACGTTTGACTAAACGACAGACTGGTCATCTCTATTCTTAAAAGCATGTAACCAGTGTGGTAAAAAATAGGCTAAAATGGATTCATGTGTGAGTGTCTGTTTGTTTTGTGCATAATGTGTGTGGTTGCAACCTGCTGTGTCATCAGACATTTGGTCACTAGAGGTGATGAAAGGAGTGGTCCCTGGAATGCCCTCTGCCATGTCTGTGAAAAAAAAATCCCCACAATCATATACATACACACACTCACTCACACACTCTCCACCTCAACGAGCCCCTGCTGCTCAAGCTTCATTACCTCCAACGTCCCCCCACTAAGAGTAGTAAGGTGGGGGTGGGAGAGTGAGTGAGGGCAGACAAAGTTGGGTCTCCCCCTTCTTTCCGGAGCCCTGGGGCTTCACTGGAATTTACACCCCTGAGCATGAGAACGGAAAGGATCCACACTACTCCACTCTTTAAGAGAAGGGGAACCCTGGGCCTACGTTAGAGGAGGAGGAGAATGAGAACACACAGAGAAGCAAAATTAAACTGATTTCTAGTGAGCTTTAGTGCTCATGCCTCTCAGCATGCCATTCTGGATGCTGGAGGGATAAAGATCAGAGGTGGGGGAGAAAAAAATTAATTGACTGAATTTGTTTTCTTTTTTATTTAACTTTTCATTATATTTCCTTTAAAGTTGATCAGATTTGAACCCCATCCTGTTCTGATGCCTCTACTTCCTCTTTATGTCTCTGTAGTTTTTCCACAAATGCTGTAACTTCCTTCACCCACAATTTCCCTTTACTTTAACGAGCCAAATTACATCCATATTAATGTAACCACTGGAAAAGAAACAATGAAATTACTTCCATTATTAGCTCTCTGTGAACTACAGACTACAGGGAGTCGAATTTGATTTCCCCTGTAAAGAAATAAACATTGCTCTGAATTCATTAGTTCACACTCACATTGTGAGTCAGTGTGTCGAGCCAGAAAGGCCTGTAAAAAAGCACTTCCCCTGTAATTGAGGTTGGTATCATCCACGTCCCTCCTATTGAAAATAAACTGAGACGGAGTGGGGGAGAAAGAGACAGGGAGGGAGTGATCTCTTACCACCTGAGGTCTGTGTGTGCATGCTGGCCTGCTAACCATGGGTAAACACAGTAAATGGTTTTGACTATAAAAGCTTAAGTTCTCCTGCCCTTTCTCACGAGGAGGGAGTGCTGGAGATCTTTGCTTTGGGCTAACCTTCCAAGAGAGACTCAGACAAGCTGTATGATTTCCAATTCAATGAAGAATGGATAAGCATTATTGCTTGTTGGGATCATGTTTTGTCCAAGTTAACGTCATTACCTGATGCCTTTTGAGTTATCAACCCATTGGGGATTTTTTTTTAGTTTCTTCATGCAGTTTGCCTCCAATTTTATCACAGTAAAATACAGTAGGCCTGTATTTATGAATGATTTTCAGGAAATGGAGTCTTTTAAGCTATTGACAGCTGTGTTTAATTCTGTTTACGTGACAGTTGCCCATTCAAATCTATTTAATGCTTTGTAAAGCCGACTCATTGTGCAATGTTTACACCAACACAGATGAACACGGGGCCCCATTGTGCCTGGTACCGGCCTTAGAGCTTGCGAACTGAGTTATACCACCGGCTGGGCCAGAGTGCCCCATTAGCTTAATGGGCGTCTAGGATTTCACAGGGGATGCATTGCTGTTATGGCTGAGAGCTTTGCGTTTCCCTTTTTATGGCTCCTTCGGATTCACAACACCCAGAAATAGTGTTTAGGGAGGGAGAAAAGGAAGAAAAGAAGGAGGAGGAAGAGGAGGAGAAAGCAAAACAAAACAAATAGAGGCAACTTTACACCAGCTGAGGCCGGGTGAAGGCAGATAGGTCAGAGAAGGGAAGATGTAAGAAGACTGTCAGAATAACAGACAAGTAACAAAAGAAAGAAATGTCTGTCGTCTTGGCTTCTTTTGGCTTTTTTCTTGTAATGAAGCTAAAAGAAATGTTATGTTAGAAGAATAAGTGTGTCTCTTTTTATGTCTCTCTTAGACATTGACTTTACAACTGATGACCTGATTCACTTTCTTATAGCTTTGACTTTTGACCTTAATGACTCCCCCAGCAGGTCAAAATGCATAAAGAAAAAGGTCAAGTTCTGTTTTAGAGAAGTGATGAATGCAGCATTTATCTATTTATTGACTTAATTTACAGTTGAATTATTCATATATCTGACTATGCGTCCTATGGCCTTTGTGTTTAGTTATTTTTTGTCGGTATAAAAATTCTACATATGCAGGAAAATCCAGAGCAAAAACACAATTCCAGCCAATAAATCCGAATAATCTTGTTTCAGCTGTCTTCATTAGAAGACTAAGACTACTTTATTTTGACACTATTAATACTACTAAAAACGAGATGGCTGAAGTATTCTCTCATGCTGTATCGATACATCTATAAATCACAATAAGTCCAGAAATCTGGATGCAGTGATGGACTCAGATCTAAATTTTGAAAAAAAAAACATTAAGGGAAAAACAAAACCAGTGAACTATCACCCTACGAATACATCAAAGTTAAACGATCTTATGTCACAGTAGGACCTGGAAAAACTAGTCCATGCTTCATCTTTAATCAGCTTGATTACTGTAACAGTGTTTTTACACATCTTACTAACAAATCAATTAGACACCTGAAGCTAATCCAGAACTCTGCTGCTAGAATCCTCACTAAGACCAAGAAAGTGGACACATAAGTCCAGTTCTGAAGTCTCTACACTGGCTGCCTGTCCTTCAAAGTTCTGTTTTTGGTTTATAAAGTTCTGAATGGTTTAGGTCCAAAATATATCAGAAACCTCTTGACCGAATGTGAGGAACTTATGGAATAAGTCACTCTTTGGGATATATTGGACACAGAGACAAAGATATCCAGTCAAACTCCATGTCACGCTTTTTTCCTACTTTGAAAAGTAAGTTGATACTATTATAAGGCTCTGTGGATTGTAGAGTTTAGCTGACCATATGGTATGCATTAAGGCAAAATGATGATAGATTTACGTGAAGATGACTACCAATTATACCAAAGATGACTGAAATATTCTGGCACAGTAAGATACCAATATTCCAGAAGACCATCTTATTGGATACATTTTTTATCAGGATACTTTGCTGTCAAAATTCATTTGAGTGACTGAGTCATGGAGAGACAGAAAATATCATTATGTGGGTCTTTTGTTTCTTAGTTGCACATGTTGAGTAGCCACAGCTTTATTCTGGCTTTAATAGTGCACAATAGTACTAATAACTAAAACATGCAAATTAATTAAGCTTAACCTTAGTTAGTTGGTAACAATCAAAAACAAACTGTTTTTCCAAATCAATGTAACAGGTTTTCAATGCGCATATGGTATTAGAGCAAAACATGTGGCAAGAACATAGTTGTGCATTGTAAAGAAACAGACAAAAAAAGTTATACAGGAGACTTTTGGTTGGACTGATGGCGAGGGTAGGAACTTTAGTGTTGTCAGTTTAAGAAAGATGTGCAGGGCTTGTAGATGAGAAAAGGAAAAGGTGGCATTTTCAGATTTATTCATATAAATTTTATTTTAAAATGACCATTTTTGCACTTACAAAGTCCCAGTTTCATATGGATGAATCAGCCAAATGATGAAATATCGTCAGATATACCTGAGCTCATCTATGTGTAGATATCTAGAGACTTTCTATTAAAGAAAATAGTGGAGGCCTGTCCCAGAAGACAGAAAAAACAAAGTACAAGAGCTTACACTCCTTATATTTCACATAGTGTATACTCCAATATGCAAAGGTCCAGTGGAAAAAGCATTGATAAATTACATACATTGCATACAATACAGTACAGTTGACAATTATTCACAAATGTGACACATTTTAACAGTGTACAAAAATCATTTGGAATATAGAGTCCTTACATTTTAATGCTGGACAGGTTGACATATCTGTTAATTAATCACGGGTGAAAATATCTGCATTCTATTTTTTTAAAAGAATATTTACATTATTTTTTAGTAATAAGGTATCCATTTACAGTTCTTAGTTCTCCAATATTGGCTTTCACAGTGCACGGTGTATCACATAAGGCTACATTTAGTTGTGAATCATCTTGGATCTGCCTAGATACAACTACCACAACAGCAGCTCCACAAACAAACCAAATGTGGTTGTCATTTTTCAACCCTAATGATGTAGTGTTAGTTCAATTGGCTGTATATGTAAATGATTTATTTCTTTAACTTAGAAGAACATTGTATAACTATTAAAGGACAATTTGACATTGTAGTGTTTTTAAACCTTCTGTCATAGCATCAAAAAGATGATCTGAAATTACATGATTTTACTTAGAAGTCTTTGTATTAAGCCCGACAATGCAGTTTAGCCTGAGACTGTTGTGGATGGACTGTATCACCTCTCTAACCCCGGCTTTTCTTCACTCATCATTTGTAACTTACCTCACATAGAACATGGCCAGCCAGTTATCACAGCTGACAAAAAATCTGAAAAATGTATTCTGCTCAGTTACAACTATTTATTGAACCTATTTATCTGTTCCTGTTTGTAGCATAGTGTGGAATAACTTTGTCTAACCCAGCATCCGTCCAGGAGGCAGCAATCTGAGGCCAATCAGATGAATAATTTCAGATATAGCCAAAAAAAAGTTTTCAGGTTTGAGCACCCTGGTGGCCAACCTGAAAATTGTTAATTGCTCAAATTCGAAAGAATTCATCCTCTCTATGATATCTATGCATATGCAAAACATGAAAACTTTAAATTGAATATTGTTCAAATTATCGCATTAACATGAAGGATCTGCGGCAGATAGCCAACACGCCGTCGTACATCTTCCTTTTGCTTTTAGTGACTGGTATTGGACTAGTACTGTATCCATTGTCACCTCTGGAGAAGTGATGTACATACACTGCTACTCGTATAAACACTTACATAAATAGAGAAATTTTGTGTAAAATCCAACATAAGGGAACAATAAATATAAGTCTGGTAATGTTTTCCTTCTTGAAAAAAAACCTTTTTGTGACTTTTTTGTGACTATATAATGTTTAGATTAAAGAACCTCAGTTGTCAGGAATGAAAGGGACTCATTGAGCATAGGTGAATCATGAATGGTTGTATTTACATACTGTAACCAAGTTGACTTCAGCACAAAGCAGGGCACTGCGTTGATCCAGCATATACAGTAAAATTAACCTGTTGTCATTTGATAGAAGGAATGTAATTGAGAATTTTAGTATACAATAACATTTGGACATATTTGTCAAGATATGGTCTGGCAGAAGGGTTTAACTCAAGCTGGGATTTACCATGTATTTTTTATTAAAGTAACAAATGTGGTGCACTGTGATTGAATTCTTCTGCTATGAACAATGTTTTTCTGATGTAAAAAGGAAATATAAAAAAGGGGAGGAAATCTCAGCTTATTGTACAATCACTAAGGGATAAATATGTACACAGCCAAAAGGAAGGCAGTGTTTGGGCGATGTTTGATTTGAAGTTCCTGTGGGGCACATTGATTGTAATTTTAACCATCTGTGTTGTCTGTATATCATGTCCCTCAGTAAAAAGCTGAGCTCAGTTTTCGCAAATAACTGTTTATCTCCTGCCAGCAATAAGCCAGGTCAACTCTATCAGACTGGGACTCTTGACCTTGCATGACTCTGTTTGAGTAGCTGGTCCTCTTGACTGCACCAGCCGGTCTAATGCCATAGGAAACCAACAGAAAGCGAAGTTGGACATGTTGGATTAATGTTTGTTTTTTCATTTAATATATTCATATCCCTCTTTCTCCAAAATCAGTTGTTAACATCCTTTTCTTTCCACCTCAATACCCATTAATTTCATCAATCTTCTGCTTGCATTGATTAACTGTCTTAGAGATTGAGCATCTTCCTAGCATCATCTCTCTGCTCGCTCTTTCTAACACCTAAGCCTCAAGAAGAGGTGCTAATCTTTTTGACCTTCCACATCCTTCAAGTTCTTCCGCCAGTTTAAGAGGGGCTCCACTACAATATGTGTATGTCTGTCTTTTTGGGGAGCGTGTATGTGTGTCTGTGTGTGTAGTTTGAAGTGGGAATTGGGTGTGCGATATGGTATGTGTTCCTGTGGTTGCATACTCACATGCCTCACACTGCAGAGGTACTGAGCTCTAGATGTTTTAAGCGAATACAAGAAAGAGCAAATCAACGTTTCTTTAAAAAATCCTACAGAGCAAGCACAGTGAAATTTATTGTAACTCGTAATGGTGTCACACCAAAAATTCAAAGCACTTGAAAATATGAGATATTAATTTTTTGCAGGTTGATTTTAATGACACTTTGATCATATGAACAATGAAATTAATCAAATTTCCATCTTTGCATGAACATGTTCTCATTTAGATTATTGGTCTTTTTGTAGTTCGTTACAATTATTTCACTGTGATTCCGAGTGAAACAATCATCTTGTATCAAAGTTTTGAAAGATAAAGTTGTGTGAAACACTCTGCATTGAATCAAGGAGAATTAGCTTTCAACCACTTCCCACATAATTTTCACATAATTCTTTTAAGCCACCTGTGTGAAGTGACTCTTGTCATAAATTGTAATTGTGCTTTACAATATTGCACTTAACATAAAGCCAGTTCGACGTTTGAATAAAATGATTAAAGCACACAAAAAGTCACTATAACGAAAAGACCTTTGAGACATATTAAATGAGGTCGAGAAAATTATAGAAAACCTTATGAAAATTGTGCGTGGTTATGTGTTAGAGTAGACCTATGTGTGAGTGTTTGAAGGCTCAGTTCTGTGTGATGATTTGTGAGCTGAGAGCAGATTCTACCTCTAACTGACTTTTACACTTTGGCAGGAATGATAAACGAGCAGGTCACACCATTTCACCCCAAAATGAGGTAAATCACCTTTGTACATATAAGCAAAGGCACAGTCCCACATCTGCGGTGGTACAACCGGGTTTCACAGCAAAACCAGATATGAGAACCATTTCTAAAACACAATATTGTAGGCCTATCATGTGTGAAAAGAAACAAGCTGCTCCTTTCTTGTCTTGGATAACTGAGGAGACATGTCACACCTGTGGTGGTTGAGGTGATTTCACCTGCTACCATGTCCTCCAAAGTCAATAACATAACTCATTTTTTTCAAAATCCTGTGATTAATTAATTTATATAATTAATTTACTTATATGTTTTTATTATTTTATTTAGTGTATTTTAGTTATCTGTTAAATTGTTTATATTGTCTCTTTTTATAGTAACACTTTACAATAGGGCCACAAAATTTGCTTAGCTATTCAAGAACTGCTGAGGAACGAATGAGGTACTAATGATTCATTAATGATTGCCTAAGCTTTGTTTTCCCATCACATTGGATTGAGTAGTTATTGATATATGAGAGATTAAATTATGATTGGGTAATCATAAAAATATGAAAACCTGATCAGACTAATGATTAATTAATTATTACCTACGCTTTATATTCCCATTACATGAGATTGATTAGTTCTCTTGTCACACCAAACAAACTCAAGTAGAAAAATAATTCAAAATCAATAGTTAATCATTATTTCACCATTGACTAATCAGTACCTAAGCCTTTTGTTGCCCCTGAAGTAAAGTGAAAGCTCATTGGTATATGAGCAACAATAATCATATATCTCATCAAGTTAACAATTTTCACACGTTTCCTTACCCCAAGTGGTGCACCTGCTGAAAGTTATGCAAAGAAAACACATAAAAGAGAGTGAATGGCCTTCAGCTAGTTTTTAGAAAATAATAAAAAAAAATTTATTTAAATATTATAGTTAGGGATAGTCTAGCCATCCATTATTTATGCCGCCATGAGGACTTCCTATGATACACTGAGCACTTCCTTTTATTTTCTCTGCTGCTTATTTTCTATGTGTAGGACGGTACTGACACCATTAACAATTTCTCCTTTTTCTGCAGATTTTCCTAGATAAAAGCTGTAGTGTATATTAATCTGCCTTTCCTGTCCTCTCCACCCCCAGCCAGTCAAGGCAGATGGGTGCCCTCTCTGAGTCGGGTTGTGCCAGAGGTTTAGCCTTCCTGTTCCTTCCCACGGTCACCTCATGCTTGCTCAGGATAGGAGATGGGAAGTCAAGATTTGATGCAATGTTTTGGTTTCCCTTACATAGGCTATTTATTATGAATTGGCTCAGAGATTGTTGTCCGTAAAGCACCCAGAGGTGACATTGTCAGGAAGTGGCGCTACACTAACAAAGCTGAATTGAATTGCATGACACGGAGAGCGTCCTGACTGTGGTGTGGATTCCTACCTCCCCTGCGTTGGGCCATTTTCATAGTGATGCCCACTAGAGTCTTTGTGGGGGATTGCTCCTGGTGTGGATGGATCCCTAAGATATCCTTTCTTCACTCCAGTGATTTTAATCCTCAGATGTTTACTACCTATTATGTGTTTTACTGTAGCTATTGTTTTAGTTAAAGAGACAGAAGCTGAATGCTATAAGGATTACTGTATGTGCAAAGGATGAGGTGGGTGTGGGAGGTATTGGGGGTGTGTATGCTATGTGTTTATCATGTAAAACATTTTAAGCTGCTTTTGTATGAAAACTGCTGTATAAATAAAATTTGATTTGATGTAGTTCATCCATCCATTTTCTTAACTGCTTCATCCAAGTCATGGTTGCAGGTAGCTGCAGCCTATCCCAGCAGTCATCAGGAGAGAGGTATCATCGACAGGTCGCCAGTCCATCACAGGGCAACACAGAGAGACGAAAAAGTAGACAAACAAGCAGGCACACTCGCATTCACTCCAAAGGACAATCTGGAATGACCAATCAAAATAACATGCATGTTTTTGGACTGTAGGAGGTACCTGCAGTAACTGGAGAAAACTCACACTAACATGAAGAGAACAGGTTCGAACCAGCAACCTACTCGCTGTGAAGCTGGAGTCCCAACTGCTGTGCACCATGAAGGCCTGATTTGATGTAGTTTCCACAGCAAAATGGGAAAAATCTGTTCAGAAGAGATTGTGGTCATTTCTGAGTCCTGGTTTATTTTAAACAGACATTAAAAAAAGTCCTCTCTAAACCCATAAACACACGTTCACACACACTTCCAACTCATTATCCACAGCTCTCCTTGAGCCACTGTCCTCTGACAGGAGCTTGCCCCAACTTCTCTCTGACACATCCAAAAGGGTCAAAGGCCACTTCATTGGTGTGAGGAGCAGGGGGCCCCATGGTGCTGTTTAGGGCATCAGCCCAAGGAGATGAGGAATACTCCTTTTGGATCCTTGAGGAGCAAAGGGACGGAGGGACTGAATAGGGGCACATTGTTGAAGAATACTTGTGATAATGATGTTATTTAGGTACTTGCAGAGCCTGCTCAGCAGCTGTTGACAGTAATGATGTAGTGTGTGAGCTTGGATGTGTGTGTGTGTGTTTGCTGTAATTAATGATTCTCACAGCTTTCCTACATACCAGCTGCTGACTGAGACAGGAAGCAGATGATTGATTGGAATTATTGATACCTTTCTTCTTGCAATACACACATACGTGTAGTAGTGCCATGTAGCACACAGTTGCTGAATCCTTGATAGGGTTTCAGTTTGTTGCTTTTTCTCCACCTCATCACAAATGAACTCATCAGTCATTGGCGAAGGAATGTCAATACTGCACTGTGTTTAAGTTACCGTCTGCCATATGGCCAATTTCCCTCGCCCCTTGCGCTGTACAAGGGGGGAGGTAAGTACATTTAGCGTTCTGTGAGACATTAAAGTAAAAAGAATGGCAGGTATTGTGATCAGCTGTATAGCATACAAAATTAATTCTAGAAATATCTGATTTAAGAGCTATAGCAACTTAGAAAGAGGTGTTTAACAAGTAAAACAAAAATGACAAAAGCAGAATTATAAATGCCTTAAGAGACATATCACCAAGACACCCAGCTTTTAATGCTAAACCAATTCTCTGCTTTTGTTTTTATTTGTGTGATTGGTTTATTTCTTGCCATTTTCTAAATAATGCTTTTTGAGCAAAAAAAAAGCATTTTTGTCACACTTTCTTTTAAACTTCTGATGTGTTAATTTTTTTTCCAACCCAGATGTTTGGTAGGTATGATCTTTCTCGCTCCCACTTCCACCAGTAAATATAAAATGTTTACGTGTTCTCTTAAAGTTTTTATTTTTTTTCATTTAGAATTAGACAAGATTCACAGGAAAGAGAATGAAAACATATCTATGAATCATATTTGTCCTGACAAACAATAAAGCAGCATGATTCATGGCGTTTTCAGCTTTTGAATGTCCATCATTTCTTGTCTTTGTTGTGTTTTCATGGGGTGGGGGGGGGGGGCACCTCTCTAGGTTAATACTTACTCGCTCTCTACTTAGTTAATGCTTGAGATACTTGAATTTCACTTAAGCATACAGTGACTTCAGAGTATACTTAGATTCAAGATTTGAGACTTTTAGTCTTCTTCGTAATCTCCTCCCATTTTTCCCCCAGATGTAACACTACCGCAATATGACACAAATGCAGATGTGGATAAATAATAGCTTTGATCAGAGACACTCCTAGGCAACAAAATCAAGGAAAATACTTGGGGGCTCGAATCAGAAGGCGGCCCCTGATGTTTTTAATTCCAAATTAAAATTATCTTCTCCAAATTTGCATGAAAGTAGTATTCCGAATTAAGGTTTACATGGAAATACGTTTATTCGTCTTCTCTTTATTTGCATGTGAAATACCTACGTATACCAGAAATGGACAAACCATGTCATGCTTCTCTCTTTGTTGCCTATGTGGAAAACAATTCAATTTTGATTATATTTTTTAAGTACACACTCCACACAAGTATACCGAAGACAGGAGGCAGAAACCTGCATATGTACGTCATTGCAGTGAGACAAGGTAATCAGAAATTAACACACAGTGGAATGAAGGTTTACAAGATACGGGCATATCGAATTGTCCTTTTGATTCAGAATTAGCCGTTTACATGGTTATTTTTCATCTGTTCATAGCGGAATTAACTTTTATTCTAAATTAAAGAGGATTTAAAACTCTTAAATATAAACATGACAGTGGTCACCCAGTCTAGAACTCCCTAAAGAGGTCTGACCTTCACCTCCTGGTCTTGCTGCAAGTAGCAGTGCAGCTGGTGTAAACAAACAGCAGGGAGCAGGATTATAAACTGAGGAGAGGTTTTCTATCTGGTACAGAAAAACAAAGAACAAAAACAAGAACAGTGTAGCTCTGTCTATCCTCTTGATGACAACATGAGTGTCACAAGTTTAAAAAGATCAACAGCTAAGTTAGAAATTAAATCAGAGTTGTGTCCGGTTGGTAGCGTTGTTTAAAAAACAAAAAAACTCAGACAATGATGGATACCAAAACTTAGTATCTAATTAGCTGTAGATATGGGTCAGTAACACTTAAAAGCCACTTACCAATTGTTTATTTTTCACAGTTCCCATTCTAACCAGGCACTGCAATAGGCAGCCACCTTGAGGACCTGTTGTTTACATGGGTGGCTGTAGCTCAAGAGGAAGAGCAGTCGTCTTTCGTCTGGACAGTTGGGAGATCAATGGACTACGTGCAAAATATGGTGCCAGGTTACGTTCTGACGCCGAGTGTGTGGGTGAGTACTTCCGATTTACTTATTTATTCATTGATTTGTTTGCACATTTAACTTTGTCTGTTATGTCAAAGAGTTAGAATGTGAGCTGTTTATTGTTGTGTGCCTTTCTCTAAACATTCTTTGCGTTTAAAGAAGATGATAAGTTTTCATTCATTCCCTGTTTATCCGATCATCCGAGCTGAGTGGCTGAGGAAGATATGGAGGGACAACTTCAACCCAACTAAAAACACCCGGGGTTGTTGTAGGCATTTCAATGCCACAGATCTAAACGTGACTGCGGCGGGACTGAAACGGCTACAGAAGGGAAGCAATACCCATTCTGCATATAAATTACCTCCACCCAGACCCGGTGTTTGGGAACGGCGCCCACGGGCCGAGATTCCTGTTCCAGATTCCGGTTCTGAAGTGGAGATGGAAACAGAGGTATTGTCAGTGGATCATGACTACTGTATGGCTGCAGAAACAAAGGTAAAGCTGTGCAGACACTGTGCGATATTTTTGTCGAATGAATGTGTACGTTTTTATATTTTATTTATGCAAAACAGCAGCACATTCAATGCATGCTCAACAAGATTATCAATTGGCTGGGTAAACACTTAAGATTAAACACAAATCAAACATTAAAGCGTGTGCATTTTTTTTTTATATTGGTGATGTACGGCTTGATAATAACCTGAATATATTTTAGAGAACATATTTTGTGAACAAAGTTAAATGCCCGAACAAATCAATGAAAGAATGAGTAAACCGGAAGTACTCAGCCGCACACTCAGCGTCAGAACGTAACCCGGTGCCATATTGTGCACATAGTCCATTCTATTGACTATATGCCAATGGAAATGACTGAGTGTGTGAATGTGTGAGTGTACTATGTAATGTAAAGCACTTTGAGTGGTCAACATGACTGGAAAAGTTCTTTACAAGTACAAGTCAATTTTACAGCGCTGTCAACTTAGCAACACTGTTTTGAGATTTCATACACCTCTATTCCCCACAAAAAATATGAAAAGCAAAAACAGTGCCAAATTTAGAACCTTTTTCTGGCATTATGGGAGAATTTTGGAGACTGACGTGAAAACGCATGATTTACTGTTTAGCCAAAGCACTAATAAAAGCCCCAGTCCTCATGCATCATCATTCCAGGCACTCCGCTCTAGTCAGAGCAGGAGATGTGCACCTCTGCTACATGAAGAGACGCAACATAAATCTCACAAAACTGCAAATAGTTTCTCTCGTCCTGACAGTCATGTTTTAATGTCTGTAAATGTGGAATGTACACAATAATATTTAAAAATGTATTTTTTTAAATGAACATTTACTTAATAAAATAAGTCATTGGCATAAACAGCTAGTTTGGCCCATTTCTTTTATTTGATTATTATAATTCATCCGATGCAGAAATATGTAATATATTGGATTTTTTTGTGTGTGTATCTTGGAATAAACAATACTTGAAAATAAAGAATCCGCTCTTTTAAATGCGCTGACACTGAATAGGGACACCCCTGGTGTGCCTGTAAAGTGCCCTGAGATTACATTGCTGTGACAAGGTCATATACATGTAAAGCTGAATTCAGCTGAATTTGTTGGATAGTTAGTGTAAGACAGTCATAATAATTGCATTTGATGACAAGCAACAACAAAAATTAAAAAGCATCTTTATAAGAATTTACACTGACAGAAACTTTTATTTAATGGTACCCTTTCTTCTGCGTTTTCTACCTAATAATGCATTATTGTCATGCAGGCGGCTGTACATTATTCCTGAGAAAATAAGACATGGAAAACAAACTGGAGAAGAATGCAAACAATGGGTTGGAAGCAGAAGTCTGGGTGAGAAACACCAAGAACGAGCTGCAGAGCGAAAGACGGAAAGCCCACAAAGTTGAGTCCCATACCTCTCCACATGTGTTCTGTTAGAATATATGTGTGTGTTTTGGGTGTGTGTGTGCATGTGTGTGGAGGGTCGGGGGATGGTATTTACAGTATAAGAGAACCCAAAACATTTGGCTGCTATTATTTCCACAATCCGTGGTCAGTGCTGAGGTCCTTCAATCTTTTTATGAGTACATGTGTATGTTTATGTTCAGCCCATCTAAGTTGTTTGGATCATATGCAAAACATCAACCTGTGAAATGTTGTGAATTTGTCTTTTCCTTTTATTTTTGTAGCCTACATGTTAATGTCACAACACGTTTCTTTCATTCTTTGTTTGTTTGGCATTTTTAGGTGCCTTATCAGCTGATACATGACTTAAACACAGCACTGAAAATTCTGTTACATTTTTAAAAAGAATTTATCAGAGAATTAATAAGTTTCTTTTGTAAAAAGTTTAAGAAAAAATATTCAAAACTAGAGAGTTATATGACCAGTCCAAACTGGTTGCATTTATTTCCTTACACTGTCTATATGATATAAAAATTTGAGCTTGAGTGGGACAAGTAACAATGTCATTATGAAAGGGACCAAAAAATGTTTCCTATTAATTTGAAACAGGGTTACTGGATGTAACAACATCATAGAACCATATAAACATTTTCCTGCGTGTTTTCTTTCTTTCTTTCTTTCTTTCTTTATTTTTTTTCTTTTTTTTTTTTACATAACCCATCATTTAAGGCTATGAGCTTGTAAAAGAACATATAAAAATATGGAAACATCTGGACCAGAAGTCCTCTTTATTTTTTATTTGCCCTGCATGACTGTTGGAGGAAAGAATAGAAAACCTTCATATGTGCACACACAGTCACACACACACATACGTACACATTCTCACTGTCACCCTTGTCGTCAGAGAAACCAAAATGGTTGTTTTTAACTCAACTTCTTCCTGCTTTTTGGCCAAATGGCACATGAGATTCAGTAAAGTTAACTTGATTTGTTTAATGTAATACAAATTTGCCAACTTCTCCATTAAATGAAACATGTTTCCTTTACAAAGTTGGTCAATAGTTTTATGCTTTGTCCAATTCAGATCACTGGGTCCCCATAATTAGCAGGTGAGAGACAGGACATGTTACCAGTCCAGCACAAGCTTGTCTCTGTAATCTATTATAAGTTATATACTAAGCTTTATTCAATTTTATTAAGTACTTATTTTTTAGGATAATCTTCATCTTGTGGAGGATGCAAAGCTGGCGTCGGCTGTAGATTTAGAAACTTCACGTGCAAATACTGTTGCATTAACACCCACTGAACTGATACTATAGGCTTCAGTAGCAGCAGTACATCTACAGCTTGTATTCAGCACACTGTCTTCGTCTTACATATACTGTTGACAACCAGCTGGTAAAATCAAACATCAAACAGCGAGGCCTGATGTTTGTCTGCTACATCTGTCTCAGTGCTGCTTGCTGTTTATTGTTTCATCTCTACTTTATTTACTGTTGGCTTAATTATTTCCATGTTTGATTTTTTGAGGGATGTTGGGGGCAGCCATTTTTCCTCATGTATCCCCACAGTCACGCCAAGGTCTGACTGTGCAAGCACACCCACACACACACATGTCAACCCACACAGATGGATCTCCTATTCACTTGCAGCTCACAGCCTGCAGGTGACAGAGACTTGAGCCACAAGATGGATGAATGTCTGACGGCAACATCTTAAACCTGTTACCTCTGAGTGGATGTTTATTTGAATTCTCCTCCCTGCTGTATCGCATACAGAAAAGGGAATTCTCTTGAACTGCGGCAATAGAAGTATAAATATTATGAGGAAAGCCACTGAGACATGAAATGTAGCTTTAATTACAATACTGATATATCAAGGTTAGCCTCTATGTGGATGTAGATGGAACTTGACCTTTCCGTTTTTGACCTTGATTTCTTGTTTGATTTGGTGTACACACTCATTAAACAAATGTATATATTGCATTATATATGGTACTATATGTTTGTGTAAGAATAAGATGAATAGTGTAGACTAAATGAAGGGCTGGAGGGTGATTGTAAGGAAGCTGTACGATATTAAAGACATGTTAGCAACATAATGAAATTCAGTATATGCTCAAGTTAATTATATTCTCCTATATTTCCTTTTAAAAAGGAATTAAAGAAGTGAATGATTGACAGGGAAAAAATATATAAACTAAACTTTTTTATAGTAATGAACCACTGTGGAAAATTTGATGAACCATAGCTCAAAATATTTTGAAGCAAAAATATTCCTTTGAGGATGTCAGTATTTTATTTTTAATTTGAAACAAAAGAGTTCTTCCATAAGCTTCACCATATATTTATAT
>JBAMHX010000007.1:21324765-21338122 GCA_037177515.1 Pseudomugil tenellus | reverse complement strand
TACATACATATTTAAAAAAAAAAAACGATACTTCACAACAGGTGTGTGTCCATGTTTGATCTTTTAGGTCTGAAAGTACAGATAGGCATTCCTCTGATTTCTGACCTGCCTTTATGCTGGTCCCCAAAGGCTAAACAATCCTTTCTTGGTATTTTCAAAAGAAAAACATATAAACTCAGAGGGGAAAGAATGACAGACATACCTGTAGTTGTCATGCTTGCTTCATAATTTCATAAGACATAAACCAAATGGGCGAGCTGCAGTAGAGATGGTATTTACTTCCCCCAACTACATCCTCGTAACTTAATACTCAGCACTGGTGGAATTTAAGACCTGATCTGGGCCAAGTAAAGCCAGGACAGGCCAGGATGTGCCTGTCATGTGGCTCAGAAAACTAACAGGCTTTTAAAAAACAAGTACGTTTTCTAAATGTTGTATAGAAGACGCTTGGCTGGATTGTGTTTTAGACTGACTTCAAGTTATGACAAATACAGTATGACACCCTGTTCATTTTAACCATATGAAGCCATTTTATTTTAACCATATGAATTTAGTTCAAAAAGATTTACCATGCCATGGCAGGGTTAGGGTTCCTTTCAGTAGGTTATCTTAACAAAAATGACCTAAATTAAAGGTTGTAAAGCAACTTATTAGAGAGTGAATACTTTCTCAAAGCAATGTTGTTTAGTTTTCATAATATTAGTGTTGGTCAATTGTAATTCAAGTATTAGCATTATCAAAGGGAATGTCACAGGCATTTATTAAATGTTAAAATATATTTATATACAAGTGTAATGTAAAATTTATGAGTAGTTAGAGACAATTGAATAAGAGTAGCAAGACAAAAAACATTCCAGATATCAGAATATTGTTCCATCAGAAACCAAAATTTACTCTGGGATGATTATTTTTCTTGTTCAAATGGTCCCTGTCCACTTGATATGGAACAAAGAAATTATGTCAAAGTACGCATGCAGTTTCTTCCCAAGAATATTTTTTAGAGGTACTCTTCTGTTTTTTGGTTAGGATCATGCAGTGATACCATTTTCCAGACCCTTAGTTGTTCTGTCATGTTGTGTGCGCAATTCTTTTCAGCTCATTACTGCTCCACCCCACTCCTTCCAAAACCTTGCTATAAAAGCACCCAAGCTCGGTTTTGCATAAAGAAAATGCCGGGGCCTCTAGTAGCAATCAAGCTTTCTTGCTGCTTGTTCCAGTACAGTATCACTCCTCAAGCCACATTTCCACAAGTATGTCCCTCGTGGAAATATTGCCCAGTCCAGAACTTCGGCCACATTGGAAAAGGTCCCAGCCCAAAAGAACCCAGGTATGAACTCTAATTCAACCAACATCGTTCCAGGGTCACTTTACTGACACAGAAATGTAGACTTTAGCACTAGGGACCATTTAGAATCTCCAATTAACCTAACACACACATATCTTTGGACGGTAGAAGATATCGAAACACCCGCAGAGAATCCACATATGAATGGTGAGAACCTCCTCCCTGCTAAGACTCAAGCAAGCAGTTTTCTTGCTGTGAGTATAGCGTGTATTATATATTAGTCTTGTTGTCTTATTCATGTATCTCAATAATCAGTGGGGAGTACTTGGAGCACATCAAAATTCAGATTTGAAAACAAGATGTAAAAATACATTGACAGAAACATGGTTATTAGCTGCTAAAGGTTTCACCACATGATCCCTCAGTGGGAGGGTAGAACTTTTTTGGAACTGCTCACTGGTATTAAAACAGAGAGACAGATGAGCTGTTGCTTCAGGATCCCAGTGTGATGTAAGAAGATCTGATAAGGGAGAATTTGGAGGGAGGTGATTGGGCAACATAATACTTGTGCCCCCAAGTTTTTACACTACAAGTTATAGGTTTCATCCTGAACAAGGAAAGATTGGCATGCGTTTCCAAAACCAGACCCCCTTGAGAGCTCTGGATTACACTGCTATTGGAAAACGAATCTGCAAGCAGTCTCGACCCAGCCAATGACATGAAGGATGGAAAGGTTCAACGTGATTCTATGGTTTCCTCATAGTAACTAAATATCCCAACAAAACAGATCATTGCTTGCTTAAATTGTTGGATTTGGAGGGATTGTTGGCAGACACACTGTTATGATAATAGTGTGCAGCATAGTTCCAAGTGGATGACTGTGGCAAGAAAATATATTGTTAGTCTTACTGTATGAATCCTCAAGTCCATTAATTAAACTTTACTCTAAACATCTGCAAATGTCTAAAAACACAGTATTTGAAAAACAGCATCTTATTCTGGAAACGTGGCTGAAAACTGCAAGTAGAAAGTTCAGTTTTATGGACAGATATTTTTAACCACAGCTTCTGTCTTTTTGTTGGAGAGAACACAATCAGATCATTCAAACTCAATGGGAAAGTCAACAAACAAGATGCGGTTTCAGTTAGTTTTTTCTATAAAATGTCTATTATTCAGCCGTGGGTGCATTAAAACAGGGCAATCTGTGTGAAAATAGTGCAACAACTAAACTACAGAATGGATAGTTTCTTTTATCATAACAAATATAGATCTAAATTCATTTAAACAAAGCAGAAAGAAAGCAATTTAAGGAGAAATATAAAATATACCCTCCATATTTTGTACAATGCATATTTATCAGGTTGAGTAACTATCAATTGCTGTTCAGATGAAACATTATAAATCCCACTTCTTCACTTTAATTAAATTAAACAAATCCAATTTTAAGTAGTTACAGTAGAATAAAACATTATTCACATTAAAAATGAGGAAAAATAAATACAAGGTCAAATTTACAAAACGTGGAATATATATCTTACATTTGGACCAAAAGTGAAAATGATATGACACCCTATAAAAGGTTTATAAGAGTGAACGGGACTTGCCAGATTGTGGATTTGACTTAGAGGAACTGTGAAAGTGCAGCCAAGTCTATTGTCCTGATAGTCTTTCATCCCAATAACATGGTCCCACTGTGGTGAGCAGAGGAGATAAACAGTCACATAACTGGGAAGCCACCACAACTGTTTTCTATAACTCATAACGATGCAGGGATCTCATTACAAAACAGATGGACTGAGAAACAGGAAAAGAGAGGAAGTCAGAGGAAAGAGAATAATCAGAGAGAAAGGTTTTCAACAAAGATTTAGAAATAGGATCTGAACAGTCAAAGGATTGTCCTGATTAGGAGATGTCTAAATAAGCCAGAACATTTTGCTGGAAAGGGTAACTCAGTGTGTTATGCAACCCACATCCGTAAATAAACCTGGAATTGACACTATATCTGATAAATATATGCGTCCCATAAGAGTTCACTTGCTTAAAGTAGATCAGTCAAGCTTGAAAGCTGTATGCCACATACTGTTTCTAAATCTTGCTTTTAGAGAAAACGCTTGATAGGACTGAAATTATTAAGTAACAAATTATCACCCAAGAGGTTGATTTACTTTTAGGTTAAAACACAACCAGCTAGAATTAAATGATGGTATTTTACATTTCCATAAACCATAAATACATGTGATACATGTAATGCTAGAGTTGTGCTGTGCAGCATGAGATTGGGTGGGGGGTGTCGGATTGGATGTGTCCTAATATTTGTATTCTTTCTTTATATTATTTTCTGTTGTTTTTAATATGTAAAGCACTTTGTGTGACTTTTTGTATGAAACCAAAATTCTGCTTGCACAGGACAGTATGAAACAGTGCTGTGCAGTTTATATTTGGTTATTAATTCATTGAAGTGAATGTCATAATAAGTCATTGCAAAATTTTCTATGGCTGTTTTAGATAACAAGGTTATGTTTTCACCATATGTCATTGTTTTCAGACTGCTGTGATTGTGAAGTATCAACAAACAAGTGTGTCTCGAACAAAATAAATCTTCTTCCTGGTGGTCAGTCTGAAAATGCTTATTTTAAACTAATTAAATTTATTTATGTGGTACAATCAGGCTTTTCGGTTTGTAACTAATCCTAATTATGACTATAATAGTTGTAATTAATGAATGACTCACATGGCAACTAAATGAAATCTGCTTTTCTGAAACAAAGATCCATTTCTTGAGGAATCATTCAATCACCATTCCGTCAGCTTCTAACCAAAGTGCCTTTTTTTCCAATTAATAAAACACATCTTTCTGCCTGTTACTGTTGCATCGGCTTAGAAACATTCAGAGTATACGTGTCAGTAGAAAAACATTTCATGGAATTACAATAAAACAAACAATAAAAAATAACTGAGGCACGTCAGCACCCTAAAATGAACAACTGTTAAAGTTAAAACATTTGATCTGATAACATCATGTGATTGCCAAAGGAACCACAATATATCCTGAAGAGAAAATTTATTTTTACATGTAACAGATTTTATGAAAATCCAACTATTTTCCTTTCAGTTTTACTCCGATCCCTGCAATTAACATTTTAAAGCCCAACCCAAAAACAACTGGGCATAAAATCCAGAATTTTAAAAATATGAAGTTTCTATTTTACCTTTTAATAAAATCTGAAAAAATCTGTATTTTTACCATTTATTGCCATGTGATAGATCAAAATTATTCTAGTGTAATCTTCTGTTTTCAAGTGTTCCCCAGGGGACAGGAAACCAGTATAATATGGTGTGTGTCTCAGAATGTCTCAGAAACGCTCTTTATCAAATGTGATACATTTGGCTTTATAGGGTTGAGACCTAATCTTTAAGTCAGGGGTTAAGTCGTAGAGAGTACGGGAAGTTTTAGAGGTTTCACTGTTTCAGTATCTCTTTTTAGAGTTTTTGAGTTATTGGATTTACAGTATATAATTTGACTTAGGTGTGTTAAAGCAGGAAAACAGCTAAAACCTGCAGAACAAAACAAATCAACATTTGCTATAGGCAGTGTTAGGGCGCCCTGACACCTGCACTATTCTGTGGCATGCACTGGCACGATTCAAGTCGTGCCAGTGCGCAAACTAGTCATAAACTGGCGTGAACAGCGCGTAAACCTGTTGTGACTGCGTGCCATGTCGGGACGAGAATTTTGAAATGTTAAAAAATATCGATCACGACAAAATCTCGCCACCGGGTCGTGAAATATGCGCCAACTGAATGTGAACACGTGAAGTCGTCAGAAAGAGGAGGGAGGATGCGTGCCAGTGCGCACCGGATATCTTCTCTTCTCTGCAATGACTGTGTCTCTGGCATTCAGCATGTTCTCTCTTCCACTGAATAATGTACAGTAAACACAGATATAGTTGTCTAAAAAAGTAACAATAGACTTTTCTGGCTTGTCATGCTCTATAATAATTTTACTAGTTATGTGTAAATTTTCAAAACTAGACTATATAATCAGCACCACCTTTTGCTGAACTAATTCTTCTCTAAACATAATTGTTACTTGGACATCTCACGACTGTCTCTGCACATTTACAGTAAAACAAGAAGGTGCTTTCCGAAATAAAATCCTGTCTGCTGAATGGATTGGCAAGATAAAAGAACTGAATGAAAAGATTTAATTCTGGTACTGTAGATGGGTACATCGGCTTCTCTCTATGTAATAAATTATAGTTATTTAATTGGCCGATTATCAGTTCTGTGTGACAGATGTTTCCTCAGCTGGAGGATCTGACAGGGGTTCAACCACAAAACATTCGTTAGCCACATTTAGATTCTGTTGGATGAAGATGCTGTGTAGGTGGAGACACAGCAATGAAGCAAGTCACTTACAATTAAATAAAAGGTCTCTTATTTATTTTATTGTTTAATATCATTAAATTACGCCAGATTTAAAAAAAAAAAAGACATTAAGCAATGGTCTATGTACAGATAATATACATGTCAAAACCTTTCAAAAACTTCAAACACATGCTTTAATTTTTACTTTCAAGCCCACCGCACCATCAAGTATCCCCTTATCCCTTGTCATTGACCTCCCGTCTCCACGGTGGATGCACAGCTAAAGAGCCAGGGTCACTGCTCCTGACAAGCAACCTTCATTGATCTGTCTGTTGGCTAGACACATTGACAAGGATTTGGTTACTGTCAGCACGGCACTTCAGAGGACAATCCAACACACACATACACACACATACGCGCAGCAGTATGTGTGCACACATTCCGTGTTTCTCCTTCTTTCCTTGTCAGAGACACAAACACATATTTCGGACAGTCCTCCCACGGTAAATTGCGACACAGCTATACACACACAAAGGGGCGAGGGAGGACATGAGTAAGCAGGCCTGAGGTTTGGTCCTAATTTCCTCAGTTTGTACCTGCTATCAATTAACAGCTCTCTCACCACTGCTGAAATAACTCTAACTGTGATCCAACGCTGTTTCCATTCTGACCTTTCATACTTGTTTTAGGGAGCTGTTTGCTCAACTTTTCCAAGCCACAACAGGTTGTGTTGTGCCTGTTACCTGATTGGCCATTCCCGGGCATGCCTCAGTGTTGACTGTTAAGTCTCCAACATGCAGCAAACTATGGAAACTCAGGAGTCTCTATTCATGGATTTTCCTGGTTGAGATCCTAAAATCCTCAAGTGTTCCAATCTGCATATCTGCAGATGTGAGATATAGTCAGAATGATGCAGTGAACAAACGTTTATGGGTCAGGCATTCAAAAATGTGTAAAGCTGTGATTAATTTTGGTATATTACCGAAGAAAGCCATCATTTAAAAAGCACACTGCCCTTGTGACTGTAATTATGTCAAAGAAACGCGTTATCTGTCACCTGCATCAGTTTGATGTGAGTGCACCTGTGCAGGGCTTCCTAATGCAACTGGAATGCTATAGAAGTACAATACAGTCCTTCATTCATTCATATTGCTTAATAAAGTGTTCATCATTATAACCCCAGGCTAAATATTTTATCGATAAATAAGTCATTGCATTTTTTTATAATCCTAAAATCCCTTTTCCGTTCTAGTGTGAGTTTTTCTCCCTTTGCTGTGGTAACCTTATCCTTGTGAATCACCAAGTGATAAATGATCATTTCTTTCCAGCTGAGTATGGGTGGTTTCACTTGACCCTGCAGCTCAAGCCTTCTTCCTTGAACAGACGGACAGACAGACAGTCGCACAACAAACTGCAATTGTCTCTTATGGCTCTTAGTTTTCTCATCCTGCCAACAAAGATCACTGTTGCACAAGTGCGTGCAACAAAGGGATGCGTGTGCTACAATGAAGCAAAGATCGAAGCCAAAATGCTTGAAGCTTTTTCTGACTGCACTGAGTTACAAACATTGACACTAAAATAACCAGCTGAAATCTGCAGATTGAGACACAAATTAAAAAAAAAAAAATAAGTAAAAGCTGCATAAGCTGTTCTTTCTCTCATCTGAAGCTAAAGTGGTAATCATCTTTCCTAAATGTAGAAGAATGGCTCTATATATTAGCATCCAGTCGTAAAGTCATGTAAAACCAGTTGCCTTTATCAAGTTTTAAACAATTATAATTGTCTTATTTTCCCTGTACTCTGCTATGACTTTCCTGTGGTTTCGACTTGCTTTCGAGTTTATTGCTGCTAAGTGCAAACTAATCTCGTACAAGCAATTCATCTCCTTTATCATTGTAATTGGAATCAAGTGAGGCGTACAATCCCTGAGAAAGGTTTTCCTGAAAGTACAAGTGCAGCCAATAAAATCAGGCGAAGCCATCAGTGGTTTCAACACAACAAAGGTTTTTAGACAGAAACAAGCTTTTAAACTTGCAAAGATATTGACAGTGTAAACAACCTCTAATTTCCATCACGATAAACTTTACATGCGCTGTTAAGTGTGAAACCCCTTGATCCTTGATGTGAAATGGCAGAGAAAGTAGTTTATTACCTGCCAGCAAAGCAAATTCTCTTCCGAGTGACATAAAAAAAGCATTTTTTTTTTATTTTTAAAGAATGATTCCAGAGTAACATCTGTAACCATAAAGGAGAAATATGAATTACCATGGGAATCTGGGATTCTCTCACACAGTAGAATTAAGTTTCAAGTGCACCTGTAGGATTCTTCAATATGACGTGCACTCTTCAGTATGCCTGTCATGCACCGCTCATGGGTGGCACAGCCGTGGGAAGCAGCGGTTCCTGGTCTGACACACATTCCTGTCCCTGAGTGCACACATGAACACACAAACACACACACAGACATACTCCCCCAGCCCGCCCACCTGGGCTGGATGACCCCCTAAACAGCTCCAATTACCAGGCACTGACAGACAGACAGATTAGGTCTGAACATGGGTGCTGGGCCCTGCACAGACAGATAGACACACAGACAGACAGAAAAAAATCTGGCAAAAGACAGAAATATGGCTGTCCCGGGCAGAGCTAGAGAGGGGGTCGAGGATGTAGAAAGATGAATGGGAGAGAAGGGGTGCTCTCAAGAGATTTCTGCCATTAATTACAGCGTGTTTATGTGGAGCTCTCATCCGACCAAACCAAGGTGGAGATTAGTTTGCTCTTTCACCAAGACTGATGTTCCCATGTGTCTCATTCTAGCTTTGTTCACTTACAAACACTCAAAGCAATTTTCTGCAATAATGCATCTACCTTTACCTTTCACATATACGTCCAGAAAGTCTTACAAATAAGAACATTTTCTGACATGAATATTGAAATCCAAATGTAAAGCAAACACAGTTATTCTCACACACACTTCCCAACCAGCAGCTGAATTGATCTTATTTATTATATTATGATGGACAAATAAACTGACAGCTGACCACGACATGAAGCTACTGAGGTCTTTGATTTGATTTATCATTTAAATAATTTGCAGTTTGGTTTTTTTTTTTTTTTTGCTTTCTGGCTTCTTTGGTCAGCAAAATGCTTTTCTTGATGAAGAAAATTGTTGCCCACACTGGATTTTTTCCAATTAAGCCAACATTTACACAGTAGTGGATGAGGTGATGACAGGCCACACAATGTAGGAGGAAAAACCGCCTTCTTTTAAGGACTTTTGGGAAGCAAGATTAAAACAGTGAGTTTATTGTTTAGAGAGCCTTACATGATGCAGCTGATCCTGCTTGTTCAAGCCAACCACTGACCCACTGAGTGATAGAAACAAACACATTAATTTCTTGCACAAAACCTTTCCTAGGCTCAGATGATCTCCTCAAATTTCAAGACTAATCATCTCAAAAGCTTGATCACATTATCTCCAGAGGCAGGTTGCGCTCGTAACAGCTTCTCCACAAAATTCTTTCTTTTTTTTTTACTTGTTGTGTTTGGCTTTGTTTTGTGTTGATTTCGTTGCCATTTCGATTCTTTGTATGATTGTGAAAAAAAGTTTTAAAAAAGCCACATGATGGATGACAGGAAAATAAACAGCATAAAAAGAAAAAAAAGGAGCTTTCACAGACATTGCCACTTATAGACATTTTCCAGCGGATCTGCATGTGAGATTCAGCTCAAGTCTTACTACGAAGTCTAGAAAAACAACCATTTGACCCCCATGTGGCGACAGCAGGCCTCTCTCAAAGAGGTCTACAATTGCTGCTGTTTCCTTTTTTTACACTAATTCATCAATTTTAGAGACTCATGTACATATAGTATAGACATCAACACAAAAACAGTCACAAAAACCATATTACACTGTTTGTATCATCTTGTCTGTCATGCACTCTACCCAAAGTCTGCTCCAGAGGATTTTTGGTTGTGTGAGCAGTTCATGTGAGTAGAACATACCGCTGTGTAAGGCATTTATGAACTGGCAGTTGCAGACACAGTCTGCAACTAATTCTCCAGACATACCCGTGTCTTTAGATATGAAAAGTACTAAAGTCTTAAAGTAAAGCAAAAGAAAGTCCAAAAATAATGTTAAGTGACAAGTCAAGACAAAAATCCATAAGCTCAAAGAATTATGGGCCACTTTAACTTCAGAGTCTTCTTTGCAGCATGTTAACCATGCAGCCAATCTCATTTATTCCCATGAATGGTTTCAATTTATTAGCTTATTAATACACATTTGATGTTGTGGTAAGGATTTACTAACACTTACTGCATTTACTGTCTTCCTTCAAGGATGCAGCTGCTTTGCAAGACGTGACAGTATAATTGCAGTCTCTCTGATATGTAAAGGCAAGGTTTTAAAAGCAGCCCAAAATAAATGCGAGGTGAAATATCACCATGATAAGCTTTATTATTAAAGGGTGAAACTTCAATCATGATATTAATGTGATTGTTTTTACATGAAGAAAGTGTGCAGATGAGAAAAGTGGCTCATTCACAGGCCTTTTTTTTCTTTTCTGTGGTGGCAGCATTATGCTTCTGAAGGTGTTTTCAAGGTGTCTGGCCAAGAAAGTTTGGCTCGGCAAGGCCTCTGATTAGATCCACATTTTGTGCACATTTGATTGAGGCAAAAAACAAAAAAAAGTGGAAGAGAGAAGAAAGGAGTCCTGAAAGGATTAGAACAACTAGAAAGCTTGAGAAGGTGAGCGAAATTAAGAGGCAGGATCAAGGACGAAGGGGAAATGGGAGAAGTTAGTTTGTGTAACTCTTTTAGGGAGTCTCTTTAATAAGTTTGACAAGCAGATTTCCATCAGCAGGTCATTGGATCCAGATGACTACATCCTTACACTGTCCAGCTCAGAAATAATCCACCAGAAGACGCATGCACAGCAGAAAAGAAGAGCTATTTATAAAAAATAAAAAGTCCGACTCCATCAGAACTGTGACATTTTACTCTTTTAATGCACTAACAAACTGAATTATCCAGTTCTTGCTCAGTTCAAATCTTTCTTAGTTTTAGGGAAATTTTTGCAAGTTTACAATATAAATAATGTCTGAGTGTCTATTTTTTTTAGTTTAGCCTTTTATTGAAGTGATGACACAGATGTGATGTGGTGTGTTGGAGCAAAGAAGAAGAATAACTTACTTAGATGGGAATATACGTCAGCTGATCATGAACATATTTGTTGTTGAAAAATATGAGGCTGATATATTTTTAAAGTTTGTAGGAATGTTTCTTGTCATCAAACATTACCCTTAAATTCTATCAAAAACAAAATAGATGTACATTTTCAATAGTTGTCAAAGCTCAAGCTAATTTTCCATCTTGTCTAATGTCTTCCTGTAAGTGAAGCGTAAAGGATTTTTTTCCACATACTTTCTCATTTGAAGCATGTTATTCAGATTCTTACAGAGGAAAATGTGAAGGCTTTTGAAACTTAATCAAGTTTAAACTGTGATGGATCAGTGCGACTTTTGCTTGACAAGGTATAGAGATATCATTTTCACCATGTACATTTATTTATGAATTTAAAGAAACAAACAAAAGTATCACGTGTTGGTCTCAAATCATATTTGAAATGAATGAATGATTGAAATACTCACATTGCCTCCTGAGGAATGTATGACTGGTTAAGGAAAATCTTGATTTTCTTTTCTGCCACTTGTAAACTAAATAAAGAAAGAGTCTTTGAATGAGCTTTCTTTTTTTTTTTTTTTTTTTTTTTGCTTTTTGCTAATTGGTTGTCCTCATTGTCTCCCTCCACGGACATCTGGTTACTTCCACACAGCAGTCACTAACTGTGGTTGTGTCACGAATTTTGGGAGCAAAAAAAAAAAAAAGTTGATATCATCATCATTGATTTTTAGATGGCCCCAACTTTAAGCTTAATTCATAACAAAATTATGTTCTCAGCTACATATATTTACAAAAAACATCAATGCGTTACTTTGTCAGGTGACAGAAAGCTGCCAGAAAGTTCAGAAAGAAGAAGAGAAGCTTAAGGAGGTGGAGAGGTGGTTGACAGCAGCAGTTGTGTGAGTTGTAACTTGGGCTACGCATTAAATTGAAATATAATCAGCCATCATATGGCAGACTGAAGGGTTTCCAGGTTCTTCACACTGTGCAGACTGAAATCAGCGGTTTTGTTTAGTTCAAATCCCGGTAAAAAAAGTACTTTTTAACAATTAAATAATAATAGAAAATATCACAAATTTTATGGAATTGTGATGATTTATTATCTTAATCTTAATCTTAATCTTAATAATGCAAAAATCATTCATTGAGATAATCATGTTTTAACTAAGCTTAAAAAACATTTATGCCAATCATTGATATTTCAGAAATGTATTTATTTAATGATGTAACATATTTTTCTTCCTGTATTACATGAAATGGTAAAACAAACATTTTAACATTTTGACATTTTTTTTAAATGTTAGACTTCAGGGGCTTTTTTATTTATTTAATTTTATGTTTTGAGCAAAGTCCAAATCAAACTGAGGTCATTGGTCATGATGCAGAACTGAGGAACTCTGGTCCTCAAACCCCTGTGTTCTGCATGGTTTGGATATTTCCCAGTTTCACTACACTTTATTCAAATCAATAAGCTGTTGTGTAGAACATGATAAGCTATTGGATCCATGTAATAAGAATCAGGTGTGTTGGAGCAGGGAAACATCTAAATCTTGCTGGAAAACAGCCCTTCAGGGCCACGGTCCCCAACTTTGGTCTTAAGTGAAAATATACAAAAGCTGATGAAACTATTTCATAAAAAAATGTAGTCCAAATGGAGTAAACATCAACTGATTGTTCTACAGAAACATTTGCTGTTTAAGAGTCTTTTAGACATGACCGGTGAACAGGTTTCTGCCCTCAAGTGTTTACTGAGTAAACGTTGACCTTCAGTTACACCAGATTTTATAAATGATTATTATTCTGCGGTTGATGACTCAGACTTTGCAGCCAGTATTTGACAACAACACCAATCATAGCTGTCATCACCACCACAATCCTCGTGTCATCCTGTGTAAGTGGAGTTACTATAACAGTCTGCAGATTGGTGCTATTTTAGCTTCTTTTAGTCAGAAAGGAAAGCATCATTTCTTTTGAGGTCGTTATAGAAAAGTGTGTATGCTCATTGGTTATGATAGAAAATATTGCATTTTATGGTTATTGAATGCTATTGGCTATCAATAGCCTCTTATTTTATTTTAAATATCGGGCTTTTCTAAGGTTTCATCCACACTAGACAGATTTTGTTTCCATAAAATATTAAATAGTTTCAAGAGGGGAAAAATATGAGGCCACTGCTGCTAATTTTTGCTCAGTAACTTTCTACTCTAAAAAAAAAAAAATCAAATTGCTCATTAAAAACTTTATTGGATTCACCAAAACTCCCCCTTTAAGTATGCATTTTTCTTTTAGTTCCTTTCAAACTTAGATTAATATTTAGAATTCATATAGTTAATTTTAATATTCTAAGTATCAAAGTCTGTCAGTACAGTTAGTCATATTCAGTATTGCAAATTGGTATAAAAATATAAATGTAATCATTTATGCCTAAAATTGCTTCTTCAATTTTGATAGATAGATAGATAGATAGATAGATAGATAGATAGATAGATAGATAGATAGATAGATAGATAGATAGATAG
>JBAMHX010000007.1:21273323-21284627 GCA_037177515.1 Pseudomugil tenellus | reverse complement strand
ACACAAAGAGCAAAACAGGTATACTACAAACTAACAAGAAACCAAGAAAACACCCACACAATGTCCAAATCATGACAGTCAGACTCCAGTTCCCGAGTCTGAGGAGGTCCCACGGGTGGACGGTCCTCCAGATCCTGTCTCCCAGGAGGTCACACGGTTGGACGCACCACCAGTTCCCGAGTCCCACGAGGGGGACGCTCCTCCAGATCCTGTCTCCCAGGAGGTCCCACGGGGGGGCGCTCCTCCAGATCCTGTCTTCCAGGAGGTCCCACGGGGGGACGCTCCTCCAGATCCTGTCTTCCAGGGGGTCCCAGGTCAAGACGCTCCTCTTCATCCTCTGCTGGTTCCTGCTCCTCCGGATCCGGAGCTCCTGTGTCTTCAGCCTCCGGGTCGACCTCCTGACCCGGACCTCCAGAGTCTTCCGCCTCCAGGGCGACCTCCTGAGCCAGCTTCGTCCTGCCTTCGTTCCTCCCTCCCCGCCCTGGTTTGGGCGTCCAATGTCCGCCCTTTCGAGAGGGGGGGTACTGTCATGCCCTGCTCCAGTCTTTCAGCCCAATCACTGTCACCTGCCACCAGACTCGTTATCTCTATCACCTGCACCTGATCCTTCACAGCCATAAAGCACTAAGCTCCCAGTCTTGCCTTTGTTGGACATTAAATGGATGAATGTATGATGAACCCATGCCTGTTCCTGCTGCTCCTGCCTGCACTGCCCTGTTCTGGATTCCCCACAGCCTGCCTTCCTGGACTCCTCCACCTTCCTACAGGTTTTCGTTCATCCCTCTTTGTCTAATAATAAATCCTGTTAACCTTCCCTTTGGCTCCAACTCTCCATTCGTTACAATAGGATATGAAATTGTATGAGTGCGTGTTTGCAATTTACTTTCTAATGTATTTCCCAGAGAAGCCAGGTACTTTGATCTCCCTGCCTGCTGCAAAATAAAAGCTCTTTATTGTGGGGATAATTCTACGTGCAATGCTGTAAAGATGCTTTGAAGCCCAGGAAAAACACTGAGACTATAAATTCTTTTTGGCTGTTGAACCAAACACAGACTACATAACACAACAGCAGATGGGACTTAATAACTTTGATTTAATGCAATATAACATCATAAAACTAAGAATTCACAGCAGGAAACAGCTGCAGACTATTTGTTTTGCAATTTGTTGTTCTTCATTGATAGATTACTGTGTAGTAAAGTAACTACATTCATTACGAGTCTATTTTCTGCAAAGTAGCAAGTTAGCAGCATGTTAATTTGTAGTTTATTCGTGCAAAATATATTTAAATTATATTTAATAATTATAGGTTGAAAATATATGTTGAATCAGTATTATATTATTGTGGTTTAATTTCAACATTACTGAATCAATATATTGCATCCAGTGATGCTTGGTGGTTTAAAACCATTCGAGGGAATAATGAGCCTGTTGTAGAATTATAATTATATTGTGTTAATAAAGGATTGTGAAATATTAGTTTATGCAACTTCGTGTTTGCAGTTGAATGCAACAAAAAAGAATTCAAAAGGGAATCCTTGAAAGGAATCGTCTCAATTTTAAACACAGATAAATGTTTAATCAATACAAAAAGAAATATTATTTAATCAATACTAAAAGAAATATTAAGATGAGAGATTTTAATTGCTTCAAAATTAATGTTTGCTTACTTTTTACTTGCTTACATAAGTTTCAAATTGAAAATGTCTTCATTCTATACATTTAGTCCAGTTACAGATAAAAAAAAAAAACATTTTTGAACTTATGGCCATCTCTTGAATGCCTCTGGACTGACTTCAGGAAATAAACTACATAATCCTCATGACACTAAACTTATGAAACTGCATTTCAATTGTGATTATGGGTGTGACAACATTGTGTTATACTGTAAAATGTAATAGTTTATCTTAACTAAAATAAAAAGTAACCTTCACTCATTTCATCTTTCTCCTTACTTATGCTTAGTAAACAACTTTCTACTGAAGCAAGTAATCCAACTCAGCTGCAAGTAACTACACTTAAAAGTATGAGTGAGCGAGAAGCATCTGAAAAACTCGGAGAAACTTGGCAGCATTCAGCATCTGTCATTGAATATGTTGAATGCAGTTACCAACTAATGACATGCATTGAATGAAGTGGTCAAACAACATCGAAGTGTTGCATAGTGTCAGGGTAAGCTTTCTTACATTGACACTATGCAACTTTCTTTTTTTTTGTATGTGAGGTAAACTTCTGTAGTTTCTGTCATTTTTCCATGTCTTACGAAATGACTTAATTGTAAAACTCTGTTTTCCATTCACACTGTTGTTTCTCTTTGTTCCACTAGCTTACCACCTTTAATTCAGCTTACTTGAAATTATCAAGACAATCGGTTTTCTGATATTTTGCTAGTAGAGTGGCTGTAGCTCAGGAGGAAGAGCAGTAGTCTTCAAACTGGATAGTTGGGATTTCCAATTTTTTTCTGACCACATGCCGAAGAAATTTTATAGCTGACATAACTAATGGTTTTGAGTGAACAATACTATACTATTTTACTGGAAATGTTTGAAGCAATGGGATTCCTGGGTTCTTTAAGTAAAGCAAACTTTTTGCATTTTTACAGTGTACTATTCTTCATCCAATACGTCTGTCATGACGTAGAAAACTTTTAAATTTGGAAGGTGGAAAATGCAAGAAACTAAATGAGAACTTGTCACTTCTCATCACGTGATCCTAACCAAAGCACACTGAAAAGTTAAGCATTATCCTTGTTTTCACCCTTTTTTCTCTTATTCTTTTGTTGTTGGCTTGCTTTTTGCCATTTTCAGCTGGAGCCCACTTTACAGGTAAAACCATTTAAATACGTTTACATTTAAAAAAACACATAAATAAATAACCAATAATAACCAGTCATTCCTAACTGACTAAATATTTAGTTAATATGTTGTAATACAGAAAAAAGTCTGAATATTGTTTGTTTCATATTCAGAAAAAATATGTGTTTTAGATAATTTATTTTCTATTGCTTCACAATGATTATTCAAAGAAAAGCTAAACAAACAAACAGTTTGCACAGATTTGTACAAGTGAAATTAAAATACTATCACTTGTGTTTGAACTCCAGGTTTGTGTAAAAAATCCCTCAGAGAAGATCCCATGAGAAGAACTTTCACTTCCAAAACCAGGCATGAACATAAATTCACCATTCATTGCTGATGATGCTTCAGTGTTTATTCAATTATATTTTACTATCTGAATAACTTATTAAGATCAGGCAGAGCTTGGTACCGTCTTTTTTTGAGAAGAGGCTGCAGCTAATTACTGTTGCTGTACTGGGACATCATAAAGTATATGTGCTTTGTTCTATTTGTGCAACTTTTTGTATGACCTAACAAAGTGTGTTTCTGAAACCACATCACTACTTTGGTTTAGAGCGCACACACACACACCATTTGATGATCATTTCAATATTCCAGTAAGTCCCTGAGTTAGAAGACAGTTAGTCATTTCCTATGGAGATGGTGGATATCCACCATATCCGCTGGCTTTTCAGTTACACTTCCTATATAAACTACAGCATGCCTTATTATAAACCACATTATATTGTGTTTGCGATCATTAAGGGTTTGTGGTTTTTCTTAGTGTGAGCCGTTAGAGCCAACTCATTTTCACTATCAAGGGTAATAGTTGCTACTGCCAAACAAATCATCCAAGTACAACAAACCTGTCTGTAACACTGACTTCCAACAGCGGTCCCTCCGCAGCCTGAAATCTGTGTTGCATTTGCTCTTCCCAATAGTTGATCCCATGTTTCACGTCTGCTCATGTCTAGAAATGACTGCACTTTAACCTGCATGAGAGTTCTTATGAGGACAAGAAGGTTCACTGATTAAAAAAGTGACGAATGCCAAAATTACATTAAAAAGATTGGATTCAGTCAAAATAATTAAGCAATAATCATCCTGGCTCTGAGGACTTGTGTTGTGATGGAGCATTTCATGGTCCAAGATATTGCTCCATGATGTTGGATTAAATTCCTATAATCATACATCTATAAAAAAAAAAAAGGAAATAAATAAATTAAAGCTGTCATGTACATATGACTACAACAGATGAACATTTCAATGAAAATGATTAACCCCCCTTTTGGACAAAAGCTTTGTATGATTTTGAAAGCTACTGTTGGCTCTGCTGTGGTGCCAATGCATCATGTTTCTTTTCTGATTTAGTTTATAATGTTACATTTATTAATACAGAATTAATTAATAATTCTAGCTAACATGTCAGGTCTCACATTCCCCAAACTAAGAAGCAGTAATCAGGGAAATCTGGAGTGCAGTTGAAATTATGTCTCTTGTATGTTCAGTTACTGTAAGTCTCATATAGCATGTGTCTCTTTATATGCAGATGTGACTTGGAATTAGTGTCAATGTTGTTAAACAGAGCGCTCACTTTGTCTGTTTGTTTGTTCAATGTAGCAACTGAATGTAAGCAGCAATAAAAACATAAAGCTAATAGCTACCTCATATCTCAAATTTATTTATTTATTTATTTTTTTTTTTTTGGACACCATGAAACTGCATAGACTGGAGCGCCCTCGCCAGTGTGCGGAGCCTGGGTAGGAAGTATGGAGAACAAGCTGTTACACAGTCAACAAGTCCACCCTCTTGGTGTCATTGGACAGATCCAATCGAAGGGCGTAAGCCGATACAACTGGGTTCCAGTGCAGCTACAGGAGTTACCAGAATGTTGCTGCGAACAGAAAAAGCTGCCTCAGGTTTTCTTCTCCCCGAAGCCTTTCCCGTTTATAGGTACAGCCGCAAGGTAGCAGAGGTTTGGAATCAGTGCTTTTGCCTTCACCTAGACGGGCTACCAACCAACGTTAACGAGCCCGTCTGCCCGAATACAGTCCCCTGGTACTCCTCAGAGGTCTCTCATTCAAGTACTAAACATGTCTGACCCTGCAAAGATTACAAGGTTAGACGAGATCAGGCACACGTAGGCCAGTAAGGGCATACATTTTAAATACAATCTCACTATCTTAATTCTTCTAGTCTTTCACAACAACATGCTTTAAACTAATGAGGAACAACCCTCTTGATTCTGTTCTTCTTAGTCAATGTTTCAGAGACTATCCCTGCTAACTATCTGTTGATGTGATATTGTCCAGTTTTCTCCACTTGAGTAAAGTGTAATGTAAAGGCAAACTAAATCAGAGAAATTCCTTCCAAATGGATAATGTCCCCAGTCTAGCTTGGTGTGAATGTGCCCTAAAGTGAAGACACTAAAGACTAACCGATGATAAAGGAGCATTAAATGTAATGTGCATTTTTACCATTTAGAACCATGTGGTAGGTCAAAATATTGTCATCCTCTGCTTTCTAGTGATCTTCACGGAGCAGCAGTACAGTATCATATAGTGTGCAACTTGGTTTCCACCGTAAAGTTATGCAAAATGTCTAAAAAACTGTACGCATGAAATATGCAACATTAGGGGTTTAAAGGTCCATCTCTCTATTTTCTATATCTGCTTCATCCTAGGAGCATATCCTATCTGCCCTTGAGGGAGAGTCCATCCTAGTACACCAATCACACCACCAGGGACCTTTTAACTTACAAATAAAGGTTTTAGAAATAAATCATTAAAGACAACCATTTAACAAATACAATAAGTTGAGGATTCTGAGTTGGGATCCTGAAGATAATATTTAATCTCAATCTTAATACATTTTTACTATTTACTGTGAAAGAGACCATTTGCCTCCTTTTGTGCTCTTTATTTGCAGCAGGTGAGTTAAATAGAAAGCATAAATTCTTATTTTAAGAGATAATCATTGTGAATATTTCTGGACATATATTTTAAAAGCAGTTAAAAGACGGTGAACTGCTCTTTCCATCATTGTACCCCATTTAATAGAATAACTGCCCCATGTCACAGGCTCACTGGCGTAATTAGCCTACTGGGGCTTTTATATGGGGGCCATTATCACTGGCTATAAACAGCCACTGTAGCTAGTCTCCCCTCTGTGTTGGTCAGATGCAGGATCAGTCATGTTTTACTGGCCTCATGTGCTTCACATGCCTCAAACACGTGTGCTGTCCACATCCATATAAGTTCACCCAGGGTAAATACTGTGGGTGTAATTCACATCCACTCAAGGAGGGGTGAATAAAAAAATCAACCCATGATTCGAAACAGCGCTGATTTCTGGAAAACATTTCAGTTTTACAACTTTTTAATTGTAGCAATTCCTATTTTTGATGTTGACATATTATTGGCTTTCCTCTGAGATTTACAGGTTTCATTTCTTTTTATGTAATGTTTAGTTTATTAATAACTTTGACTACAGCCTCAGTTCCAACTAGCCCTGTTATCAAATTGATTCAAGCATATTACCAAATAATGAATTGAGTACTACCACTTTACACAATAGTTACATTTAGAGGCATATTTGTCCTGCTTTTTAACATTTTATGTTCTCCAGCGGCTGAATTTACCCCGAGAGCAGCACACATGTAATGCCTCATTGCTAAACACTCCTACTTACTACGTTATTAGCAAGAATAAGCTTTGGCTTTAATTATAAAAACACCCGCCCTTGAATCCAGCTGTTTTATGGGTCCTGAGAATTTTTATATGACTCCTTTTCAAACATGAAATGGATTTCTGTGCACATAATCATCAGTTGTTCGTTTATAGAGCCTCAATCATCTAAAAAGAAATATTGTTTTTTCTTTTGTAGATAACGATAATGACATGAAAACCTCAAAAACAAAATAGCCAAAATATCTAAAGATAAAAAGTACAGCTCTGTGTGGGTATTTTGTGCAAAAAGAAAAAAAAAATTACGTTATTTTGTCATTTCGAATTAAATAACATTTTCTGTCTGCTTACTCTTTAGCACATTACTTTTGTGTTCTAGATTTCTTTGTTATTTTTGTTATTTTAATGCTTCTTTTGTTCTACATCAGCAGCTTTTGCTTTTTCTTAATGATTTTATCTTTCTACTTTATGACCTTTCTCTTTCTTCTTTGAAGCTATATATAATGCACAGTAAAAAGAGAAAAAAAACATGCACTGATTTAGTATTTAAAATGCTGCATTTTAACAAAGACTGTAAAACTGTATGATGACTATAAATTCCTAATTTTCCTCTAATGTAATGCAGCTTTTAACTGTAACAAATTAACTGGTAGTTAGGATGACGTAATATAATCATTACGAGAGTCAAATATGTAAATTTTTACAGAAGCACCTAAAGGGGTCTTATTCTACAGGATTTTATTTGAGATATTACTGTTTTGAAATGTAACTCCTGCAGTCAAAACTGTTTTCATTTGATCAAAACTGAACTTACAACTAGCATGTAGAGGTGTTAGTCCTAACTAGACTAACAAAAGTCCTAACTAGACTAACAAAAGCAGATAATACAGATAGAGCTTTAAACTCTACATGGAGACACTCGAATGTAAGAATATGTGTAAGCATATCTGTAAGTATGTCGAGACAGAAAAAATTCAAAATAAAAATGTAAAAATTGTGATTTCAAATATGATAATAATTTAGTGTGGAACTATGGTCCTATAGCCTATTTCTGGTTTGTTCCTGTTCTTTGCATCTGCTTGTTAATGAGCCACTGATTTGGGTCAGGTGTGTTGCTGCGAGGAAACACTAAAACCTGCAGGATGGTAGCTCTCCAGGAGTTAAAGACCCCTGTTGTAGACAGTGAATCCGTTAATACCAACATGAATGATTACGCCCACACCCACTTACCCTGCCCTCCTGAACGTCTGAAGAAACAGAATTTCATGAGATATTTTCCCACATTTCATAGCATGAAATTATTGGACATATTCAAGTGAATAACATTTTTTTCCAATCAATATTCTG
The DNA here is from genome assembly GCA_037177515.1 of Pseudomugil tenellus. Lineage (NCBI taxonomy): Eukaryota > Metazoa > Chordata > Actinopteri > Atheriniformes > Pseudomugilidae > Pseudomugil > Pseudomugil tenellus. Next base: position 21,276,757 of record JBAMHX010000007.1, on the reverse strand, counting down.
TACATTTAATGGTGTGATCATGTTAAAACTAACTACATTTAATGTTTCCCATGGTCATTTTATCCATCTAATGCCCTTTCCACTTACAATTCGTTACTTTTTACTCTATTTTCACCATTATTGAAAATAGATAGGATGGAATTAAGTAAATGTATTTTTTATTGCTATCAAATTGGGGATTTTGTTTAATAGAACTCCACAAAGACTTGCATGATTATTGTACTCATTTAATCAGTTTAGGTTACGCCAAAGCTGTGTGGACAACTGTTGACTGAGTGAGGAACAGCTAGTTTCTGTGTTTAACTTTAAAAACAACATTGCTTTTAAGCTCTTTTTGCAGTAAGAACTGTCACCAAAGATGGTAACAGGAGCCATGCTTCAAAAGTGCACTTTAGAAAAGAGAGACACTACACTGTCCCTTAATGTTTAGAGTATCTGAGAAGCTATTTGTTGACAGCTGAAACCGCACTGTCTCAACAGTTCTTGAGATAAACAATCCAGCATTAGCCACTGGTAAATCTGGCCAAGCAAGAGTTCTGCTGAAACAAAGAAAAGTCACTTTTTTCTGGATGGAAAATGTCTACAATAATTTGCTTTATGAAAAGGCTACTTCTCTTTGCAGTGTGTTCACTGGGGTTGTTCTGCCTGAGTGAGGAGCAAGGGGGTAAATTAAACTTTCACATATGTTTTAATTTGGGTTCTTTCAATTAGAACCTGTAAGACTGAGAGGAAACTATTCACTAGAACAATAAAGTGCAAGTAATCTACCTCTTTTCATCTCTCCATTGTGAGTGAGGTTTTTCAGGGGTTAGTTCAGACAGTCGGCAAAAGGGATTTATAGTATTTGAATGATGAGCTAATAGGACCAGAAAGATGGAGGTTTGCAAACTAAGCATTAAGATCATGGTGTACTCACACATGCACACACCTACTCTCACACAGGGTCCACGCAGCGCTGACTGATCACAGGACAAAAGCTGAGGGCACGAGCTCCACAAACAATAAAAACAGAGGTGAGTGTTTTATCAGGAACAAAAGGAAAAGACTCCCCATACAGATTAATGAAATAACCCCAAAAACAGTCCTGTACACACACACACACACTGATCCCCCATTCCCTCACCAGGGATACTACACACACATACATTACACACACACAGAATATCTATGGTCTACCTACTTGTTACCTGGCAACAAGTGATGGAAAAAAGAAAGAAAAACACCAGCAGTGCCCCTATGATTAAAATTTCCTGGGCAGCAGTGTTTGAACCCCAGTATGCTCTCATTGTCTCTTCTTAGCTTCATAAAAAAAACTAACATTGGGGTAGCAAGAGAGCAAAGAGAACATATAAACTTTCTCACTCTTGTCAAGAGGCTGCTGGCTTTGCTCACTGACTTTTCCTCCAATTTTATGAGAATACCACCCTCCCCACAGACCCCTCACCCCACAAGTCTACGCAGAATTTTCTTCAACTCCCTCCGTTCCCTCTGTCAAGAAGATCACGTTGAGTAACCACCAGATAGTCACGGTTTTCAAAGGAAAGTTTCAAAGAAGCGGAAATAGATCAATCGAGGTCATATTGACAGTCAAATGCAGCGAACTGACCCTTTAATAGCCTGTTTATTTAAAGTGTGGCTGTAAAGAAGAGTGGAGACACCATTTTGGATGGAATGTGTAATTAACGCCACACTCGTAGTCTAATTAGTCAGGCCCGTGTGTGTGTGTGTGGTGGGGGGGGGGGGGGGTTCCTGCTGATGTCAGTTCAACGGTAAAGTATGAATATCTGTCTACATACACTTTACAATACCTTGTACCAGCACATGTGAGTGAGTGTTGCACAATGTTTCCAGTCATTATGCTCAGATAAGCTGATTCTACGCTGCTCGCAGCTTCAAGCTTAAACCATTTTTTTTAAAGTATCAAACTTTTCAACTACAGTGACTCCTGGCAAGGAAGCAAACACAGTTTTGTTTGTTTTGGGGGTATTTTGCAATTGAATCTCATCAGAAGGAAAACAAGTTAAAAATGGGTAATCAGGTGTAATTTACACACCACACACATGCAAAGACACACACTAACATTACCCTTCTCTTTTGACCTTTTCTATTCAAAACTGACCTGCTTTTCCTCTGTATGTACAGCTGACAGCTCTTGCTCACAGTGATTATGTGTCCTTGGCTACCTTCTCAATCCCTCTCACTATGAAGTGATCCCCTCAATCACTCCAGCATGCACATACACACGCGCACAAATGCAAGCATACACACATTCAAAAGAAGGCTTTTCTGTGCACCTGTCTGATCCTTGCTAATCTTCCCCTTCTGTATGTATGACAGAATATAAAGAATCAATATGTATTTATTAGAAGGTCCAGAACCTGACATTATGTCATATTTATGGCACATTTTCATAACATTGTGCTCACTCTGCTGTCCTATGTCAGTCCCTTTCTTCGTTTGCCTCATGCTGAAAGAATGTTTGGTTATAACCGCTGAGATATTTGCAGCTTTAATAGACACACTGTCAGAACAACCTGCTTATAATGCCACAGACTGCTATGTTTTCACAGACCCCAGCGAGGCACGCACTATCAATTACTCTGCACATTGAGCCTAGCCTAATTCATAAGCTGATGACAGCACAGTGGATCAACAGTGTCACTGTCATCTCTGAGTTGTGTGAATCGCAGATGGGGGAATGAACAGTTTGGAGATCAAAAGAGCGAGCGCTGTGATTTCCTGGAACGCTCACTTCACTGATACAGCATGACATCAAGAGCATCTCTTTCTTGATAAAGGTGGATGCTTTGTTTTTGCAGTGTCACATGAGCATAACAAAGCAAATGTTTATTTATTGGATGATTTGCTTATTTGTAGCTGAGAATGGGTCAGTTTGTTCTGAATTTAAACTCTTGTCTATCAAGTCCTCACATTGTCCCAGTCTAGAAGGCAGAAGATATATTTTTCTGTCCACATACTGACAGTGGTTACCTGAAGCCATGCACCAAGAAGTTGCCAAAATCTGGCCTCCTAAAATCAGATCAAGGTGTTACAATCACATCTTCTGATATCAATAATAAATGTTTATTGATACACACTCTCGACTTAATGAATGACAAATGAATGATAAGTGAAAAAAATAGGAGTGAAAGGAAAGTTATGTTTGGAATCAGTGGTTGAAATACATGTTAATGCTGAACATGACAGCAGTACAAAAAGGAGTTAAGGGAACAAGTGAAAACAAGAGAGTGAAGAAAAAGAAGAAACAAATATGCAAAACATAATGAGCACAAGACACAACTTAACAATCAAAACCAGAACAGAAAAATCTGACAAGCGGCTGCTACATCTGTAGAGAAGCTACAAAATTTTTACTAGCGTCCATAGAAAAGCAAAGCAGTGCATCTAGGGTTGGCTGATAATACTATATATAT
>JBAMHX010000007.1:21246432-21261887 GCA_037177515.1 Pseudomugil tenellus | reverse complement strand
TGAATGAATGAATGAATGAATGAATGAATGAATGAATGAATGAATGAATGAATGAATGAATGAATGAATGAATGAACTATTTCTCCAAAAAATATGCACATATTCCAACACTTTACACCTTATAATTCTCTTACTCTGCCTTTAAATTTGTACACCTTTCTGTTAAACATCATTTGTGTGTTTTTGCTCTTCATCCTTTCACCTTCCTCATATGAGTCCTTTGATACAAAGTGATGAGTTGTTTTTAACCATTTTGTGGCCATTACTTTTCTATACCTTCATGCAACCTTACAAACCAAGTATTACTGTGTATGGCTCAAAATATGTGCCATAATCCTTATTCCTTTCTCTCTGTAAAGTCTGGCTTGTAAAGATGGGAGAATGCTTTATGAGTAGAAACGCCGTCTTCAGCATTGACAGTCACTTTTGATTTGAAAATGATTTTGCATTCAAAGCTATTCTTTCTCAGAAGTGAAAGAGTCGTCTTCGGTGTACATTTGATCTTCTCAATTTGCGTTCATTCATGAACTGTAATGTATACTTTGGGCTAAATCTGTACATGTTGCTCTGACGACCTGCACATTTTCAAAATGTTTAAAATTAACTCAGAAAAGGGTCAAACTGTGGCAAACATACAATATTAATATTAAGGCTGTTCTTAGAGTTTTGCCTTCGCATCGTCCACAAGTTGTAAATGTTTATACACACACACACATATCCACATTCGCTCCAAGTTAACAAAGGCATTCTTTTTCCATCAGTAGACTTGCGGTTCCGCCCAGTATCTCTGCAGCCGGACTGACTTCGAACCCTCTGCAAATCTTATGCCATGCAACTCCTCGACATCCACACACAAGCCTTTACACATGCCTACACAGAAAAAACATACAGCTAAGCAAGCTACCACTAAACAGCTAGCTAGAAAGGATGGCTAGGTGGGGGGTTGCTACTCATGCTCAGAACCCCCGCACTCACAAAAACACACACACACACCACCCCCTGGCAGCCATGCGGCAGGCATTCCACTTGTGGGACAGCCCATAGCCTTTAATCCCAGCCTGTCTCCCGCCAAAAGCTCCCCGGACGACAGAACGCCTGCCACAGAGGATGTGCCACCATAAAACACACAGTGACCTTCTGACCACGCACACACATAGACACACTTCCCCTTGACCTCAGTGGCCCTCGGCTCTTGATTTCTTCTCAATCTGCCTCTTATTCTCACATTGTCTTTTGGTCCATTTAGCACTTGATGTGTTGGGATTCATCATCTTTCTGTCGGCAGCTTTTTGTTTGGTTAAGATGCTCATTTAGCAGTATTTAGTAACGCTCTGCTCTGTTTTCTTATTAAGGTTGATTCCGGTCATTTCTGCAAAAATTTCCATTCATGAGCAACAATTTACTTCAAATATGTTCTGGCAAATTATATTTTTCATTTATATGTTGACTGGAGCACTTACTATAGGCAGATGTGTACATTCACTTGTCATAATAAATATTCCAAAGCGCATCTGATCTTAAGCGTAGCATGAGGTGTGCAGGCTTGTCTCGGACATACATGATGTACCGGGACTGACAGTTTAAAGAGTGACCTCGCATTACAGCTGCTCTCCTACAGTACACCTTTGTTTTATATTTATGCTTTCTTTTATGAGCTGTAAAAAGTGCCCAAGGGTTTGGTCTTAGGTAAATGTTTCTCTTGCTTCACAGCTGAGGCAGCTAAATGAACTGAAACAGCAGTAAAACAAACAGTCTGGTGCTTTCTTTCTTTTATATGTGTCTATTAAAGCCCACATACTCTTATTTAAGGTTTTATTAATTTGATCTTAATATCTAAGTTTTGAAAAATAAAATATAAAAAAGGAGAGATAAACATTACTGTAATACCTCTTCTCATTTTATCAGTCATTCTCCTTTTTAGCTACCTGCATGAAATGCCCAGTTTGTTCAGATTGGTCAGCTTGTTTGGCAAAAACAAAAGAAAAATATTCCAAGATGGCTTTTAATGCTCTTTGTGCATTTCAAAATCAAGTCTCTTCAAACATGGTCCTCCATATTTGGCACTAAAAGACTCTTTCCTTGTTTTTGGAAATGACAAACTTGACAAGTGGAAAGGATCATGATGGTCCAAACCCTTAATTACCCCAAACAACAGCTGAAAAACTGGCACAGCTCTCAAATAGCTGTTAGGTTATATCTACTGTCTTTTCTCTATTTATATTGGTCTTTTACATTAGGCTGTCCTCTCATGAAACACTTTAACATGCTAACTACTTTACAGCGGAATCTAAATGAGTTCAGTGTAAATCCATCCTGCGCCAGCATCCATCCTTCTCAGACTAGCACATGAGATCATGGGTGTTTAAGAATAAAAGCAGAAGCCTTTTGGAAATTTGAAAAAAATGGTGAATCTATAAACCAAAAGAGTCCTTCAGTGAGATTAATGATGTGGTATCCTACAAATGTTAGACACTGACGATCCTTCCTCGTATTTGAGACACTGACTCGGTTTAAAGTAGTAGCTACAACAGGGGTTGTAGATATATTTCACAGTAATGTTGATAACTTACAGACAAAAACTTTGAACTACTAATGACGTGTATCAGAAAACTAATGTTTACATAAACAAAATAGCTAAAGGCACTAAAAGAAACAAATACGTTGGAAATGTCGGGAATAGCCTAGCCAGACTCCATCCAGATCAGCCTGCTAGTAGCTCCAAATCTAAAAGACAAAGATCCTAGATCTTTGAATATACAGTTGTTTAACATGGAGTTATGTGCCAAGCTTATTGCACACAGGAAGTAAATCAGATGGAGATTAAACTGTGGAATAAATCCAGGACAGATGTTTTCCTGGTACTTTCAGGCTTGGCACTAATAGCCATTAGTTCAGCGCTAATCAGATGTTTGAAACCATGCTTCACGTGTAGTTCCACAGGTCAACCTCAGAGCACGCAGGCACAACTTGAAATTATTCATGACAAGTTGACATTAGAAGATATTCCAAAAGCTTTAAAGGTGTCTCATTTAGGGACCATTGTACACATGTCAACATACAGTTTACATAAAGTCTATCGGAAACTGTTCCAACTAACCAAATGCAGGTTGGTTTGATAAACACTCTCCTAATCATCCAAGTACTGGCACGGATTAGGTTTCTCCTCTGGTTTAACAAAAGCACTGGGGCTACAGTATGACTAATCCACTGAATTTGTAAATAGTTATGGTGTTAGGACAGAGAAAACAATGAGAGCGAAGGGGACTTCCTGTGTTTATAGAGGACAGGGGGCATACCCTGGATGAGTCAGTGGACCAGATTACTCCATTCATGCATCAATCCATCCATCCGTGAAATCACCTCCAGTGCCTATCATTGATATGATTCTGTATCACTTTACATTTTCACTATCTTGCAGTCAACGTATGCACACTTCAGGTTCCATATCATCCATCTTGAAATACTGTTTCTGGATATCTAGAAGAACAGTGAAGAAAACAGGAAGAGACAGTTTTATATCACTTACACAAAATGTGTAGGTCAGACCTGGTTCCTGGTTATACCTGAATCCCATATATACATAGGCAGTGAAGTAGTGGTGGAAGGGGGTGGTGGGCATGAAGCAGACAGGCGAGAGACAGAGATCTCGCTTTTTCTCTCTCCCCATGTCTGTGCCTAGTGCCTACTTCAGCAGTTTGACAATCCCCAACCGGCCAGCCAAAAACCAAGCAGGCCGTGCTGCTCCGTTCCACTCACACATGAGCGGCAACAGTACAACAACAGGAAAGGGCCTCCTCTGCTTTAACTGTCTCCAGCCTCCCTCAGGGTGGATCTTGTTATTATCATTAATAACTGTGGCTCTAGCAGAGATAAACCTTCAGCATTCCAAAACTCTGTGTTTTGTTTATGAGATGCTGTTGCAAGAACAGATAAATTGAGGGTTTATTTAAAGGCTTTCTATTTTGGACAAAGGTCTGCTCATCACAGGCACGGAGCCTCAACAGCTGATAGACTGATAGGCTGCTACCTGCGGTGAAACACTGACATCTAGCGGTGAGACTGTATAAGTGCAACAGTGTTTCCAAATGGCAGTGATTATGCCTCTTTTTATAATTCAATTTTATTTGTTGCAATTTACAATAATCTGGTCTTTTTCATTCATGAGTTGTTAAAAAAAACTATAAATAAACTTTTAAATATTTTGTTCAATATGCAATTACTTTGTGTCCCATATAAATACCATATCAGAATTAGACTTACTTTATTAACCCCCGAGGGGAAATTTCTTTCGTTTACAAAATTCCCGTCTACAAGAGCAGTAAACAGGTTAGAGTAATGAAAATTAAAACAAAAATACAAATACATTTTTTACAAGAAAGATAGAGAAGGAATACAAAAACTTACAAATAAAATCTTTATATCAATAATAAACTATGGAGGAGAAAATATACCAGGAATAATCCAAAACGAAAACAATATCCAAGTGCATTTTGAATCATTAATACTTCTAATAGAGCTGGTTTAACTGGGGTTTTTTAACAGCAAAGAACCACAATAGGTCAACTAACTTACTAGCCCTCATTTAATCTCTGCTTCAATTGCAGGATGGAAAAAGTCTGATCGAAGAGAGAAAAGGATTCGCAACAACCGCAAGGACAAGGACACCCAGGAGGGCCGAAGGGAGAGGAAGAGGGAAAGGGAGCGAGACAGGGACACAGCCGAACGACGGGAAGAATCTGATAACAGGAACAAAACAGAGCACAGGCACCGCAGAGGCCATGACACAGCGCCAGCTTCCCCTGAAGACAGCATTGTGCAGTAAAGGAGAAACTAAGGCTAAAGACTCTTTAGACCTTCTCATCTTCTGTGCTCCACATCCTCACCCACTGTTTGCCCCCTTTGACCCCTCTACACAGGGGTGTTGCTGCTACCTGTATGATTTGTATAGACTGTTTATGCACCAGCGTGATGGGGCACATTCAGCCGGAGGGCCCGGGCCACCGTTTACTTTTAAAACGCCTCTTTTTTCCTACTCTGTAGTCTCAAGTCGCTCACCTCTACTATTGGGTCTCCTCTGAGAAGCACAGGAGACGCTGCTTTTGGGACTTTGGAACAATAGGAGTTGTGTAATGTGTGGAGGATTGTCAGACTATTGGACTGAGAGATGTGCTTGTTGATATGATTATTTAACAAGGCTCTGCTACAACATTGTGCATCTTGGTTTTTTGAATGTAGATTTTACAGCATTATGTAGAACAATTGTTTTTGTTGTACCTGATCTTTGGGTCTCTTTATTTGATGCAAAGTTTGTAAGCAAAAAAAAAAAAAAAAAGCAAGTCTTGCTCTTACCGTCTTCATTATCCCAACATATGATCAAGTGTGGTTAAAAAACTGAAAACATGTTCTGTACATCTTGGTCAAAAACTTCATTCACCCAGACAGGTACTAAATCCAATCCACCACTGGTTCTTCTTTTTGTGTTAATGGATTCTGTGCTCTCAATAAAGCTCTTTGGCTAAGAACCAAACACACCAGTATGTGAAATAAATCTGGAAAGGGTTTGGAACCGTCTGTTCATTATTTATTCAACATTTCTGTCTATATGAACTTCTGCAACCTTTTTTTCTGAGACAGTCAAATGTTCTGCTTTCTAAAGGCAGTAAGACTCTTACTAAAAGATGATTACTGCAGTGGTAGTAAAACACATTATCCAAGATTTGTTTAACCAGCAGTACGCGTCCTGAGTTACTCTGACATTCAAGAGGTCGGTATAAGACAAGGTCAGTCCCCCATGCTTTCATTTTTACAACCACATTTTTTTTTTACAAAAGCTTAAATCTGCAATTATTTATCTCAAGAGTCAGACTTTTTGAGAAGGTAAGACAGATTTATTGTCTGCTATAAATTATTTCCACCTTAAAAGGTGTGATTTTGTCTGATCCATTCACTGTTGCAGTGCTTCTCAAGATAAACATATTTGGCGTTTATATTGAAAGAATGATCATCTAAATCAGCAGCTCTGCAAATCTCAACTTTTCACTACTCAGACTATTTCCCATGAACAAAAAAAAAACAAGAAAACACTGTAAAGCTAACTGTTTATTGGTGGAGTGAATATTTTGCTCATCAGTAACATACTGGAAGTGCATCAGCAGGCATTACAATATTTCCTCCTCGTTCATTCTGCAGAGAGATCGCCACAAAAAAACTACACGAAAATATGGGTTTGGATTTTTAAAGTTTGACATTTGTAAATAGTATGTACACAACTCATACATACAGGCTATATTTGATGACAAAACACATTTAGGACTACTGTTAAAACAAAAGGAAAAAATAAAGGAGGCGTCACTGACAGATCTTACATTACCCTGATGCTTTAAGACAGAACAAATTATCCATTACAACTGCTGTTTTTGTTGAACCATTGAGTTGTTGTTCACTTCATATTAGCAACAAAATCCTCTCCTTTCTTGATAGAAGCCTTCAGCTCACCGATAGCATCGGCAACCAGCTTCTCCTCAAAAGCGGACAGTTTACCCAGCCCGAGGTTCTTCTCAATGCCATTCTTCCCCAGGAGGAGAGGTGTGGAGAAGTATTTGCACTCCGTCTCCTCAGATCTGACAAAGGCGCACTCCACCACACCTTCTTTTCCATTCATTGCATCCAGGACGGAGAAGGTGAAGCGAGCACCAGCGTATGCCATGGAGAGCGTCGCAGACCCAGCTCCTGCCTTGGCTTTAACCACCTCAGTGCCAGCTTCTTGGATCCTACCAGTCAGGGTAGCCAGTTGATCAGCAGGAAATTCAACTTTGGGGGTGCACTGGGAAATAAGAGGGATGATGGTCTTCCCAGCGTGACCTCCAATGACTGGGACATTGACGCGAGCTGGGTCGAGGCCTTTGAGCTCTGCCACAAAGGTGTTCGCTCTGACAATGTCCAAGGTTGAGACTCCAAACACCTTGTTGGGGTTGTAGACTCCATGTTTCTTCATGACTTCTGATGTAATAGGGATGGTGGAGTTGACAGGGTTAGAGATGACACAGATCATTGCCTCGGGGCAGTAGCGTGCGCAGGCATCGGCCAAGGTGGCTACAATGGTGGCATTGGTGTTGAACAGGTCGTCTCGGGTCATGCCGGGCTTTCTGGGTACACCAGCGGGGATAACCACGACGTCGCAGCCCCGCAGAGCAGCATCGAGCTGGTCGGGGCCCATATGGCCGGTCACCTGGGCTTTTGTTTCAATGTGGCTGAGATCTGCAGCCACCCCGGGTGTGTGGGCAATATCATACAGCGAGAGGTGACTCACCAAGGGGCTATTCTTGAGCAGCAGTGATAGCGGTTGGCCTATGCCGCCAGAGGCTCCGAGCACGGCCACCTTGGCGTTGTTCTGCGAAGAGGTGGACAGGCTCCGAGCGAGGCTAAGGGTAGGTCTCACGGCACGGGAATACATCTTCTTTCTGTTACTTCGTTTAGTGATTTAGTGGAAATGGGAAAACCGTGGGAGCCACTCTCGTCTGTGACACTAACGTCCTCTAGCCACGAGCGAACAGGAAGACTCGGGAAATGACGTGCGTAGAAAATAAAGGTCGTGTGATTGGACGTTCGATTACGTAAGCGCGTACTGTTACGTCGACGTCTTTATCTCCGCTTCTCTTTCTGAGAAAAACAAAGCCAGTTAACGTTGGAAGTCGAAATATTAGCATTAGCAATCTGTTTCGTCTCACAGGGACAACTGGAAGAACCAGGTGTAAAGGTACGTTCACTGCGTAGTGATTGTATTACCTATGTCGCGAGGGGAAATGTGCTGTTTAGGTCGCCTGTGCTAAAACAAGCTAGTGCCGTCAAATGAACTCCGTCTATTTACTGGAGTCGTTGTGTTTAGCCCAGCTAGCCCCAGCTAAATACATCAGGGTACATTTGAAATGGAATGAACTATCTATTGTTCGTGAAACGCCTTTGTGTTGACGGTGGTTTCAGCAACTGATTTGCTTTTGCGCAAGTGTTACGTATTTATCATTAGATGACAGGTTTTCTTAGCTTTGTAACCTCTCGTTGTTCATGTGATGTTATAAATTCTGAAACAATAGATCTGTCACAAGTCCAGCCTTAAAGATAGCCAGGTCAAGCTAGCACAAACAGTAAACAGAGTATCTCTTTGTTCACACAACAACCAACCTCTTACTTTTGGTTTTCACTATATGCATTAGGTTCACTTTGGTCTTATAGTGTTTTACTTATCAGATCATTAATAGCCTGAACAAAGGAAGCTTTGTGTTATACATCATATTATGCAGTGTACTTATATCTGATTTGGTAGTGAATATAGTTTCATTATCTGTTTCTTATTTCATTTAGCGGTAAAAAGTTTGAAGATCATAAAGCTTTCCAGATGATTCATCTGCAATAAAGCAACTTGTGTAAGTATCAAATAGCAAGTGTGATGTATAAAAGTGTGCATTATTAATTTTGTTTTGCTGTGTTTGCAAGTTAGTGGCAGTAATCATATTGACTACTTTGAGGAATCACAGCAACACCAAACTGCTTTACTTTAATGATGCAGATGTCCTGCAGCTTTAAAGTTATTTCATTTGGATTAAAATCTGTTGACAATAATGTCTGAGATTTAGGTTAAATGAAAAAGGGCTCTTGGCACACTTCATGTTTTAAAACCAAAAAGAGAGGATAATAATTGAGATCATCTCCATGTAGGATTTGCTGCAAAGATGTCTAATCAGATGCACTAAAATTACTTATGAAAGGTCAGTGTCAGAAGGATGAGTAAAAGATGTTACTTTTTATTATTTTTAGGACGGGTTAGTGTCTTAGAATTTAATTATCGTGACCATTATTGACTTGAAGGACAAAAATGTATCGAGTATGCCCATCAAAACATCTCTATACCATGTTCTCCTTTTCCACAGGACTTCATAAGGATGGCTAGTTGTGGAGAGGTCGACCACTCTGTTAGCTCACTTCCATCCAGCAAGAAAGGCAGCAGTGGTGGCGGTGGAAGCGGGAACAGTGCAGAATCATCATGCTCGGGTTCCAGCGGCTCATCCCCTGCCCTATCTGTGCCAGAGTGTGCCATCTGTCTGCAGAGCTGTGTGCACCCAGTCCAACTGCCATGCCATCATGTTTTCTGCTTCCTGTGTGTGAAGGGAGCGTCGTGGCAGAGCAAACGATGTGCTCTCTGCAGGCAGGAAGTGCCAGATGACTTCCTGGAAAGGCCTACGCTTCTGTCTCCTGAGGAGCTAAAAGCCTCTGCGGGAGGTCGGGGCGGAGCGACGAGCGATCACGCCTGGTACTATGAGGGCCGTAACGGTTGGTGGCAATATGACGAGCGGACCAGCCGCGAGCTGGAGGACGCTTTCACTAAGGGCAAGAAGACCGCCGAAATGCTGATTGCTGGTTTTTTGTATGTAGCTGACTTGGAGAACATGGTGCAGTATAGGCGCAATGAGCACGGCCGTAGACGCAGGATGAAGAGGGACGTTTTAGACATTCCCAAGAAGGGAGTGGCTGGACTGCGACTGGACACTGAGGGTGTAAGTGGGGCTCTGGGGGCAACAAGTCGTGAAAACTCTGCAGATGGGGCTGATACAATAGCAGAAACACAGGTTACAGGTGCCCCCTCTGCTGTTACCAGGCCCCCCACTTCCCTCGGAGGTCAGCCTGACTCCAGTATCACCCCCTCTCTAGAGGATGCTCTTTCCCAGTTGGAAATCAGCCCCAGGCCTACTCCTTCTCACGAGAGGTCTGATGCGGGGGAAGGAGAGGAAGAGGACGAGGAAGAGGAGACGTCTCCCTCCAGGTCCTCAGACCCACAAACCTCTGTGGATGAGTCTGGCTCTGGAGACTGGAGCGATGATGAGGAAGAGGAGGGAGGAGATGGAGAACGTGTGGAGCCTTGGGAGGATCGGCCGAGGAGACAAAGACTGACACCAGGTGAAAGAGCGCCTCCTCGCGCAGACTCCCCCTCGCCTTCATCCAGTAGCAGCGGAAGGTCGAGAATGCCCGACGGCCAGTGCACAGTGACGGAAGTTTGATTATTAATACCATCAGCACGATATGGATGCGTTCCAGTCCATTTAGCTGTTTTCCACAGATCCGGTGTGGGTGGATTGTCTGGTTCTGGACAAATGAGGAACATTCAGTGACAAATGGCAGCACGTGTATCATCACTGATCTGGCCAGACAGCAGATATTTGCTGCTCTTGACCACATCTTTTCATCCTGAGAGAGAAGGTGAAGAGTTGAAAGGATGCAGTGTTATTGTGAGCCATGAAGTTTCATCATTTAGCACATCACATCACGTGAGGGAAGTTTAGCAGAGTTCTTTTGGTGTTTAGCTGTCATCAGTATGCTCCATTTTGGCTGCAGGCATACTGAGTCTGTTCTTCATAAATCCCAGAAAGTCAAACTGTAAACGTAACTGAGCTGCTTGCTTCTGTCAAGCCTTTTGTGTTTACATTTATTATCCAGTTCTCAGAAGGCCTTTGGGAATTCCTGTCAGTTTCGTGGTTTGCAGTGAAAGAAGAACTAATGGGAAGTTAACTCCTGGAAATACAGCGTAGTCACTAGTATAAGTGACTGCGTTGTTTTTATCTACATTTTAAATTTCTCTGCTAATTTCTCTTGCAGAGAACATTAATTCTTGGAAATTTGATCCCAGCTTCCTCCCCACACAAAGGATTTCCTTCAGGAGTAGCTGATTACGAAGCCTTACCTGTGTAATTTTCTAACGTAGCTGTTTTGGGAAGTTGTCAGTGAAGAGCTGGTTGATATTTGGAGAACATATAAAGTGCGTAGACATGAAGCCAGAAAACAACAAAAGCTCTGAGACTTTGAAGCTTTATGGGTGTTTTATGTGCATTTAACATGGAATATTTAACATCATAGTAATTTTACTTACATTTCATGTGGCTGCTGCCTTCAATTTTGTTTGTTTTTTTTTTAATGATTAGTCATCTGAAATCCCAAATGTTATGAATCCTATTTTAGATCAATGTGAACATGAGTACATATCTCAACTTTTCCAAGCTTTGAAAAATTGGCATTTTATTGAAATATCAATGTTTTCCTTATTAAAGCTGGCGAAGCATCTGTAGCCTCATTTATGTTCGTCTTGTCCCTGACTAAAATATGCTAAAGTGTTTTCTAAGGTTCTGTGGTGTGTGTGTGTGTGTGTGTGTGTGTGAAGTGTTATTTAACACTCGTGGACAGCAGGATGTTGAGAACTGATTATTATTATGGTTCAGTTTAATTAAATGGTTTTTTTGTTGTTATTAGTAAATTCCCAATTGTTGTAAATCCTGTTATATACAAAGTTTGACAGAAAGAAAATGGTAATTCTATCGGCCATCTTGCAAAAGTTTTAAGTGATGTTAATTTTATATTTCTTTACATCGGCTGAGTTTTAGATTTTCCATAAATGAATAAAGTTTGCGTAACAGTTTTGGCTTAAACTTTTATTCCATTTGTTATATGGTTTATAATTTAAGAATAAACATAATTTCATCATCCTAAAGAGATATTTGTCATCCTCTTTCATAAACCAGAAAAAATATATACATACACAACATTAAATATGTCAACATTGTCCAGTATTACATATGGTCTATATTAGGATTCTATCTAGTTTTTCCACTTTGGCTCTTTGTGATTAGCATCTGTTCACCTTGTAGGTGTTTGGCATTTTGAGCACAGCAGGTGTTAACACTATGGTGGGTGTTTTGCCAAGAAACATGACCTCAGAAAGTAAGAGGAGATTAAGGACTGGCAGCATTGGAACCTGTCCTGTTCTTGTTGCTTTGTTTTGCCCTCATTTGTGCTTTTTCCAATGCCTCATTTCCAACATGGATTAATTCATGTGCATTGTAAAATAAGCCGTAAATTAAAACCAAGCCATGTGTTATATTGGTATCTTTATGGTGTAATAAGGTTCAATGTTCCTATTGCACTGGAAATGACTCAAGTCAAGCCCTTCTGCTCATTTTGAAGTTCAACAAAAGCAGAGAACAGGAATCTGGATGCATATAATAATGCTTCAGCCGAACTGACATATTTCTCTAAATCTGGTATGTAGATGCTGGTAATGATGCTTTATTCTTGTCCTGTTTCATCAGTGTGTGTCTGCTTCAGTTAGACTCACCCTGGAATAATCTAAGTACCGTAAAAACATTACCTGAGGACAAACGAAGACAGTTCATTTGTTTGATACGGACTCAAGCTTCACTGTTTACTGATATTTTATTTAGGAGATAATGAACTCTGTATCTACACAGTATTGTTAAAAAATCAAAAGTCAGATTACTCTACAGTCCAGAAACTGTATATTCTGTGAAGACAACAGGTTCTAGTTACTACATTGTTTACACCAAGGAGCAGGAAGCTGTTTCTTTACTGCATTAATGCAACAGTTTGCATTAGTGTCATTGTTGATACATTTGTATTTGTGATGAGGCATTGTAACAGACACCTAACAACAACATGTGACAGTCATCATCTGCTTGCCTTGAATCTGTGTTCAAGCCAATAAAGAAGCAGATTAACTAAAAACCTAAAATTGGACTTTTTAAAGAAACATATACAGTAAAAATACATAAAAAAGGTTTAAGTCCACTGAAGTTCAGTTAAGTAAAGTTACAGTTTTTTGTTTTTATTATGGAGAGAGACACTTAGACCAAATCATTTGTGTTTGGATTTGCTTGCCAGGGCGTTCAGGTTAGCTGGACCACCCCATACCGTCCCAAATACCTCCTTCTCTGTCCTCAGCGCCTCTGACAGAGGGAGTTCTCTACCTGACAACACTACTTTCTTCACAGCCTGGATCACTGGGGCAGGTCCTTTGGTAAAACGACTGAGCCAGTTTTCAGCCTGCTGCAGAGGAGCGTCGGGACCTTTGGCGTCTTGGTTGGCCTCCAGAACTTCATCTGCCAGTCCGATGTGCAGGCCAAGTTCAGAGTCCACTTTTATAGCACCACTGAGCAATTTCAGTGCATTCTGGCTTCCAATTATGTGGACAAGTCGCGCACCGCCACCCCAGCCGGGAACCAGACCCATGTGTTTGTGGACGAACTGGATCACGCTGCCTGGTGCCATTAACCTATGAGAAAGAGATGACAGGATTAAGACTAAATATGATGTAAAACAATACACGATGTAAGCTGCTTAAATACAAATGGTTGATGAGGATGTACATAACTCCTGTCAGACTCCACCATATGTCAGTAAACTTCTATGACACGTGTACTAAGTGTCCAGATGAAAAAGGAACTCTTTTTCGCTGTTTATGAAAAGATATGAAGATACAGACATTTTGGAAAGATGTCATTAAATGTCTGTCAGAGATTTTTAATCTAAATATTCCCCTAAATGCGAAACTTTGTGTGCTCGGCATGTATCCTGAGGACTTCACACAAACACAGAAACTGACTAAACTCTTGGATTTTTTTCGGCTCCTACAAGCGAGGAGGGTTGGAAAAATATGGATCCCCCCCTCTCTGAAGCAGTGGATAACAGAACTCTCAACATCCACTGGACTGTAAAGACTTGCATATATTACAAAAGGAAAACAGAAAGAATTTGAACATATTTGGAAAATTATATGATTGTTATAGAAGCTAAAAAATAAGGGCCATCCATGCATATTTAATACTTTATTGTCATCGGTCTGGTTGATGTATAGTTATTTACTTTTCATTTCGTATGCCATGTTGTGCAAGCTTACTTCGTGTGTATGTGAGTGTGTGTGTGTGTGTAAGGATGTGTTCTAATCTACGCAATAGGGTCTGAATAGTTCATGCAAGTTATTTGTAATTATGCTTTGAACTAAAATCAATTTAAAAAAATATAACAAAAAAATATGATGTAATAGATGTTTTCTGGTGTTTCTTACCTAAAATCACAAGCAGTGGTGAGCTCTGCGCCACCTCCCAATGCTCGCCCTTCCACTAAAGCAACAGAGATGAGAGGCAGCCTGCACTGAGAAAACCATTCGGTTAAACACCTGGATACACTGGTTTGCTGCTGTTTTTGTAGTTAGTTAAAGCACTTAGAGAGGGAGATGACAGCCTTACCTGAGCAGCCTTGTGAGCGCATTCTGCATGAACATACACATCTTCATCCCGTCCTGCAAGATAAGAAGCATTAAACATCTCAGCAAGAGCCAGTGAGTCGAGCAGAAGGATCTGGACGATAGCACAGGACAAAACAAAGGATACGTCGCTTAATCTCTCTGCTTCGCTACCTGTGGGTTGGATATTGCACGGACAGCGTTCAGATCAGATCCAGAACAGAAAGTTTCAGCAGCGCCGTGAAGGATCAGGCCTTTACCGTCTGTCCACTCCTCCAGCTGTGTCACCTTCTCCTCCAGATCCACCATCATGCTGCCTGACATGAAGGTAGAAAAAAAACACAAAGCAATAAACTGGAATGTAATTCATGTTTGTGTACAAATGACTGTTATTGAGTTTTATGTCTAGAATTACAAAGCTTGATTAGACACAGTCACTTTACCAGAGAAAGCATTCATGCGGGAAGGGTTGTTGATAGTCAGCACAGCTATGCCAGAGTCCTGTTTCAGCAGATCGATGGAGCCTCCAGCAAAGGTCCGCAGCTTCTCTCTGATCTCGTCCTGGTTGAAGCCATGGACACCAGAGTAAACACAACCACTGCTCTGTCTCTGCAGGAGCCTGGAAGAAACACAATTTGTGTTTGTGTTTCAATGAACAGCTCAACCTAAAGCATCCAAAGACAGCATTGGCCACTATTCAAAAGATAAGCAGGTGAAAGAAGAATGTGGTTGTAATGGGACGTTCAGAGGAGCTGCTCAAAGCTGGAGAAAGGAGAATACGGTCTTTTCTTACAGACACCTGTGCAGAGCAGACGTCTTTAAGCAAACTTGCAATTACATGTCTTTTAAGTATTCATACTCAGTATTTTATTTCTTTATTTCTATTTAATTTATTTTATTTCTTTCATAGTTTCATACATTTAATCAGTTTCATTATTTTCTAATTGTGTTTTATTACTTAAATGCTCCACCAAGCCAGAAGTCATGTATTGAGCAGAATTGCTGCCTTTTAGCAACATAACTCAAAAGTTACAGACGGGTTTTAAAGACATTTTGGGAAATCTCAGAAATGTTTTAGGGAACAAGTGATTATGTTTGGGGGGATCTGGATCACTGACTGGATGCAGGTTTTTTTTGTTTTTTTTTCTTTCGAAGATTATTTTTTGGGGAGATAGAGATGATTTCGCCATTAGAGCTTCTGGTCGTTTTATTTATTTTAATGTATCTGTGACTCGTGGATTTATAGTCTGGTGGTTCGGGATGAGTAAACATATAAACATGAGTAAACATTTATACACACAAACACACACACACACATATACACACAAGTACATACGCACTTCCAGAGCAGGTAAGCATTCCATGATGTTGTTTATTT
>JBAMHX010000007.1:21216967-21244838 GCA_037177515.1 Pseudomugil tenellus | reverse complement strand
ATAGATAGATAGATAGATAGATAGATAGATAGATAGATAGATAGATAGATAGATAGATAGATAGATAGATAGATGCAGGACATGATCATGTTTTTCATATTAATTAAATAGCAATATAGATTTTGTGATTAGGTGGTTTTGTGCAGCTAAATTCCTCCAGACTGTGTTCACATAGAAGGTCATCAACAAGGATACTGTACTGTATCCAAGACTGCAATAGAGAGAGCTCTGTTTAAAAGTGCATACCTCTGCAGTCTATTTAAAAGTAGAGGAAGGAATTCAGAAAGGTTGGTAGGACTCTTCCCACTCAGGCATCCCATACACGCTGTCTATCTTTCCTACTTGTACAGTACATTCAGCTCAGTCTGCCAGCCTGTAGCTTGTCCACTCTTACGTTTCTTTGAACTACTGTACCTGTAGGGCACAGGGGGCTTTGTTTAATCGGCACAATTGGTGATAGGCACCATGGTCACTAACAAGTGAGTAATAATGAGGATAGAATAGCAAACTGGTGTTACTTGAATTCCAGCTGCAAACTGATGATGCAGCTGATGATTGAAGCCTGTCTTAAATTACAGCCTGAGTAATGGATGATATAGAGATATAGATTTCACACATTTGTCTAGATGCATACAGAAATGCTGCTGCATGTATGTCTATATGTTTGAGTGAGCACCCAATGTGGCCTCTAAGCCGATGCATCAGTTTACCAATCGATAAGCAGCTTTCTGGGGCTCAACATGAACTGAGTGAATGTAGTTCAGTCAGCATGGGTTCAAAGCAACGCACCAAAATTGAGAAAATTCACACACGCTTACAGATCAAATAAATATGAGTAAGGCCCTATTTCAGAGCAATAAGAATGGCAGGTTTGCGGGTGATCTGATTATCAGACGCTTGGAGTTTTAAAGTTGAAAAGTCACTGGAGAGCAAAGATCTGGGATACACTGAATACCTTTCAGTAGAGACCACAAAGTGAAGGCAGTCACTGAAAATGCAGCTGAAAGCACATAAAGATAAAATAAAACAATTTACTAACATGGGTGTTGCACATTTTAAACACACTTTAGCTTTAAAAACTGCTGGTAGTGTTTAGGAAAAAGCCCAAAATAACATAATCCTTATATCTATTGGCATAAGAAGGAAACAGCTTCACAAAGATAAACCTAATGATCCATGCACCCTGGTGTACATGAGGCATGCAAGCCAGGAACTTCTGTACACGCCAGTGAGGCTTCGCTACGTCACTATTTCCACTGCAGAACAAAGCTGTAAATATCTAGAAATTTGTCTTTTTGTGTAATATTATTATTGAAGTGCCCTCAGTACTCTGCTGAATAGATATTTCCTCATTTAAAGAAAGATTATATTTGTGTGTGTGTGTGGTTTTAGTATGTAAATAATGAAATGAAACTAAGCAATAAAGTGCAATGTGAAGAAATGGTTCTGAAGAATATGTCTTCACCATCATCCTTCTCATTGTTATCAGGTTTATGAACACATGTAACACCACAAATAAAGACAGACATAAATGCACAGGGTGTCCATAAAGTCCTTTTACGAAAAGAAGAAATGAAATATGTTAATCAGATTTGATCTACATACGAAGTGGTGATCAAAGTTTTAATCACATTTCTATTTCATATACCTTGTTGATAAAAGATGCTTTATTGAATAAAACCTTAATTGTTCATAAGAAAAGGTACAAGGTGTTTACTGAAATAGTCGAATTCCGCAAAATGACAGGATTTAATCCTGCTGATTATCCATCTTTATGTTTTTCAATTTGTACCTGGCCCAAGACATTTATGGAGACATTTTTGGACAAAGGGAGGAGTAGACAATCAAGAAAATCTAGTGAAGGATGTGAGGGGGGGGGGGGGTGGCATTAACTGAGACAGAATTAAAAAAACATATCTACTCCTCATTTTGCAATATTTATAGATTTGTTCAGTCATTTGCTTTTGTAATAAATGTGTTAAATTGCAATGAGACGTTATAAATATCCTGTGTAATTATTTCCCAGAAGCTATTAGCAAACTAATCAGACAGTCTGCAGCAGCTTCCGGGCCTACGCTGACAACAATTTTAGGAAACTGCAATCACAATCTGCTTATTTGATGAAACAGACTTTTGCATGAAATCTTTCCAGTGCTGTGATTTTAAGCAGCTCTGAGCTCGAGACAGCCAACTTTGATTATATAATGCTTTCAGCATCTGGAGATCTCCAGATCTCACAGGCATGGACTGTGAATCTACACTCTTTCCCAACCTTGACACAGGAAAACAGGATGAGGCAGCAAACACTGCACTAAGCTTGGCATCAGGAGAAAATGAAAATATTTATATATATATCAGCAGTGGGGTAGGATTTCTGGCACCATGACATTGTTGCACCTGTTATTTCACTCAGACTAGGGTGCCGGATTTCAGAGTGAAGCATTGGGTGTCTGTCCCTCTTGGGATGCATGTGTGGTTGTGTGGATATACGCAAGAGTGTGTATCCTTATGCTTATGAAAAGTGAGTGAACTTAAATGAAGATGAACTTAAACCTCACTGTGTGTGTTTGTGTGTGTGAAGGTGCAAAAGCAATCTATTTATCAGACTGGGAAGTAAGATTCTGAACTTTATGTTTATAGGCAGGTAAAAAAATGCTTGTAATACTATCTGATATATAAATCAGATTTAGTAACAGATTGTATAAAACATATACGGAAGAATTTACACATGCTGTTAAAAACATACAAAAGCGAACAGCAAAGGCATCACTTTCATTATCATTCACTACCAAAAAAATGTATACTTGTCAACTGAGTGATGTCCTGATATGTGAGCGTTCAGAATTAATACAGGTAGAAAAAAGGTTGCCATATCCTTTTTATAAGCATTATTATGTGATATGAAAACAGTATGAAGTCCACATACATTTCTTAGGAAACATCAGCTGTGGATGGATACAACTACAATCACAAAAAAGTCCCATTTTACTGAAGAGAAATTAATAACAAACCTGCCTTTGGTATAAAGTTGTACAACTAAACAGAAAATAACTCATATTTGAATGCATCTGTTGACAAGGTTTATATCATTTTGCTTACTGTGGAAAAAAGTAAAGCCAAACCAGTTTAAATCAAAATGTTTTAGTCACAGACAAGGTACAAACCAGGCATGAACAGCACTGAAGGCAAAAAGCAAGAGTGGATATACCCACACTTTGTCTTCATCTGTATTCATCTCTGAGTTTAACCTGTTGCTGCATATTGTCCATGTAACAGCATAAAATATAAGTTGCACACAATATACAAAAAAGGAGAATGTGTATACATGACTTTAAGTTTGTTGATGATCTTTAACTAAACCAGCGTCAGGTTTAAGGTTTAAATGCAGTCTGTGAACACAGAGGCAAGTTAAGGGTCTGCTGTTAATATATCTGCAAGGCTACACTAGTCGAAGCTAGAATCCGGACCTGAGCAAAGGGTATTAATTCATTATTTATTGGTATGTATAACTGTTACCAGTCCTTGAAAAGTCATGTTATATATGTGCTCTGTCTGCATGATGTCTGGTAGGTTATATAATTGAAGCAACTCCAGATTTACTTGCCTTTCTTGGTCAGTTAGGCTCCACTGGATGCCACATACATTTTCGTAGTGAGTTGATAACTCTTAACTAAAGCACTTCTGAGTCTGTCATAGTGGCGATGCAGTCTGGATTTGGTATATATAACAAAAAAAAGGTTCTGGAGTTGCTTTAAAAATATGAGACCATGGAGGTCAGATGATGACCGTCTCCATGTGAAATCCATGTGAGTAAGTAAAGGAGGAAGTGTGTTTCTGGTGGATGAAGGTTGGAGGTACAACAGGGGTGGTAGAAGGAAAAGAGGAGGCAGAGGAGGAAGAGGGGGGGGAGCGGCTGGCCCATCGAGAGGGAAGACGGCGGTTGGCTGGACAGGCAGGCCTGGAAAAGCTCTTCTGTATGGAAGAAGAGGTGACACAGCATTCTTCATCCTCCTGTAGAAAAACAAGTGAATTAACATTTAGGATGATCACGCTGCTCTGTCTACAACCAGTTTCACACACTCAGATACTTAACAATGTCACGAATTCCATCTGATGTCTCCTTGGCCCTGGAGAAAACAACAGGCAGATTTCAAACACTAAACCATCAGCAGGCATGTGTGAAAAGGTCACAAACAAATCCCACTGGTTGTGGTATTTGAACTCCACACGCTGGAGGCAATTCTCCCACTAACAAACGCTTCAAAATCAACATTTTATCTGCAGCAGTTCAACTCAAGTCAAGCCTTTCTTTTTATTCTCCTACCAAGGCTGAATAAAATTAGCTTCATAGTTACTCCCACAATATCTTGAACATTTGCGTGACTTTAAAGAGCTGTAATTACTTCAGCTTTCCTCATTTCTGTGGTTTGCCAAAGGCGTTTAGTCAGCTGGCTTCTTGTAGATACTTCTGTAATTACTACACAAAGGGCAGAAAAACACTTCCACCACGGGGCCTCATGGAAGAACGAAGAGATGAAACAGAATTTGCGCAGGGGCAACAGACCTCCTGCCTAGTTTTATACCACACTGCCAGTTCTTTAAGAGTCTTTAAGCAATGGAATGGCCCAGATGCCCAGATTATAATGGAGGCTTTGGCCTGCTTTTGTCTCTTAACACATACCAGAAATAAACAATGTTCCCACCAGGGCTGTCCTCAGTCAAGGGCAATTGCTTAGTGTTTAAGAACGGACTGGAACAGAATGAAATGTACAAGTTCATCCAGGTCCATTTGCATGATTAGTCTTGAAAATATAGTTTGACCTTATTTTATATTTTTCCTAAACAAAGTTTGCTTATTTAATTCCAAGAGAAGCATCTGGATGTTAACAGATGCTTCTAAGGATGCACAATATATTGATGCTATTATTGGTATCTGCAGATATTTGTCTATTTTTCAAATATCGGTATCTGTAAAATGGGCCGATATTATCAACCGATATTTATTTAGGGCTAATTTTGTGTGTGTCATGAGATGGAGTGGGGGTGCGGTATTTGTTTGGGCATGTGACAATGATAATGATGCAGCGCAGCATTGTGAGGTCTTTCAGTACATATAACTTCATATTTAAACACAGAAACCTTTGGAGATAATTCGTACATCTGTTACTTAATTTTAAAGGGATTCACTTTATTTAAATGGACACATTTTTGAGTTACAGATATGCCAGAGCTAATTAAATAAGTTTTCGATCACTGTATCCAGCACAAACTACAGATTATAGTAAACATAAAATATCTGTAACTTATCGGTTATCGGCTATGACAAGCAGAAAAATATCGGTTATCGGTATCGGTTGAATTTTTTCATATTGTGCATCACTAGTGAGTAGTACACATGCTGACCAGATATATATATATACTTCCATCAGTCTACTCACTTGCAGTAAAAGCGGGATCTCCTTCACACCTTTGGCACTGTTGACCTGTGCTGTGATCTGGCTGCTTTGCATCTGTGAGCTGGTTGATGCCTGCAGGTGTCTCAGAGGGGGAGGTAAAGGCAGGGGGTCCATGTCCAGCATGTCCTGTTCAGTCATTTTCTCATCCTGCCTACAGCTGAAATCCATGTCATTCTCATGGCCCTCGCTTTGCTTTGCCCTCGCTGCATTCTCATAATTTTTCAGAATCCTTTCCACTGCACCATAGTTGGACCTGGACCCATCTGGTCGTGGGTACGCTGCAAGTGTGAGGGGCTTCCAGGGATGATCGTTCATCATTCGAGGCACGGGCCTGGAGGAGTCAGACTGATAAGAAGAACCAGGCGTGTGTCTTGGCTGTGTCACCTGTCTTTGTTTGTTCTGAGCAGATGGCTGTGGTTGGGAGACAATGGCTCTGGCGGTCTGAGACTTTGCTCCATATAGATTCTCTTTCTTTGAGACGTTCTCATCTGAAGGCTGACCAGGCTGTGGATTTGCAGGACAGACATCCTCAGAGGACAGTGTCTCTGTGGCTGCTCTGTGTTGTGATTTCCTTGAAGGACTGCTTGCGGTTCGAACTTTGTGAATGACCTCACAATGGTGTACAGGGCTCTGAGAGGTTTCAGCCTCACGGAGTCCAGCCGGTGGCTGTTCGGGTGGGAGGACAGGAGGGGTTTCTGACTTTATTCTCACCTCTTGGAGTTCAGGAGAACATCTGATTCGTCTTTGCTGCACTTGAGAATTCTTGGAGTGAGATGAGACTTTGGGATGTGCATCAACGATGGTTGTAGTGAAATCAGAACAAATAGGCTGAAATGTTTTCTCTCCTGGGGGTAAAAAGTCGTCGCATGCTGTATGCACTGGCTGGCAAGTAACAGAGCTGTTGTCTGTTCCAGTAAAGCTGTCTTGTACGTCTGCCCCGCGGCCCATCTCGGCCTGAAACAAAGTTTTGTTGAACTCAGCTGTTTTTTTTTCTAATACAATGTTTCTTTTGGAGCCTTGGAGGCTGGGGCTGGCAGGTGGTGTTGTCAGAGAAGACAAAAGTAAATCTATAGGTAACTCTCTGACAGATGGAGATGTCTGTAGCTTCCCAACACCAGAGCTGCAATCCAGGCTCAAATCTTTTCCAGCACTCAATATATTGACTTCGGAAAAGCTTTTCTGCACCGTCCCATATGCAGACAGCTTATTACGAGTGAACTTGCTTGCATCGCAGGACCAACGGTTGTGGCAGCACCCCATATTGCAGTTGGAATTAGATGGTACGGGGCACGATGTTACGACCCCGTCTTTGAAAACTTTGCCCTCGTTTTCCTGCAGCATAGCTTCAAACTTCCTGACAATGGATGGGCTATTACATTTTCTGTCCACTAGAACACAGGGGCTATGGCATTTCCTCATTGTAGCCATAGGGGACTCTGGTATGTGTAGTTCTGTGTCTGGATTAGAAGCGCTCAGATTCCAGGAGGAGGTGCGGGGAGGGATGGGTGGGGCTGCCATATCAATTTCAGAATGCACTCCAGGGCTTGTCTGTGTGGCTCTGTAGCTATCTAGATCAGCAATGTCTGTTGTCCAGGATTGGCTCGGGCCTGTGTTAGCCTGCCAGGTATTATCTGGTGACAAGGTAATCCAGTGTTCCCTCTCCAAGGCCCGGAGGTCATCGTAGATCTGGCTGAGATCGCAAGGAGCTTCATCTGCCAGCAGACAGCTTTTCTCATTTCCCTCAGATGGGCAGAGTGATTCAGACTGATTCCTGAAAAGAGTAAAACAATCAATTAACCTTCTTAAGACTGACCATGATCACAGACAGGACGTCATGTGTGCACTTTTTATGATCATTACCCCAGAACCATACAAAATGTCTTAAAAATTAAAAAACCACCAGAAAGAGGAGAAATAGACCTCTTAGCCGATATAGTACTCATTATGGCAGACCTCGGGACCCCCATACTACGACCGTCGAGTCACAGACAAGATTCAGAAGTTTGTAACACATTTGTAACGTGAGCTTCCAGTACGGTAACTCCTGAAGCATTAGCACAAACAAAAAATTTAAAACATAAGAGGGTCAACCTGAAACACCTTAAATTTTATTCATCTACATTACCAGTGAAACGTTTGGCCAAACCTCCTATTAAATTAATGACAAGTAAAACTGCATCTCATATAAATGATTGAATATTTGGACTTATCTACAGCGCAGCACTGAAATAAACATGGGATTGAAGATGGACACAGATGCTAAGCTATTGGAGTTTACCTCTTGTCTCCACTCTTTTTTCTGATCTCATCCTGGTAGCTACAAAGTTCCTCACTGACACGGGCGATTTCCTTCAGCGCCTGAACAAAAAGAGAAAGAAACGATTAGCTTAGCTGTGATGCTAAGTGTTGCAGAAATAAAATCCTGAGCTTTAAGTCGGTATTGAGGCAGAAAAAAAGGACAATCCACTAGAAGCATCCAAAGGATGAGTACAAGAGGAGAACAGCAACACTGCTCATCAAAGTTACAAGTAATAGAAAACAATCATAAGACAAGTGATTAAAAATAAACCAGATTTATTAACTAGAGTCAAAAGGAAAACAACTCACAGCATTTAGAGCCGTGTTGTTCTTTTTCTTCTCACTCCCGAAACTCAGTCCTCCGCAAACCAAGCTTTCATGAAGACTAGCATGGCCCCCTTTAGAAGTATATTCTTCTTGTACTGGATATCCAGGAGCTTCCTGATAAATGGCATCCAGCTCCGACGTATGCACAGCTTCCTTATTATCAGTGACTGAGTCTTGCTGCCAAGTGCGTGTAGATCTCAGTTCATCCTGTAGCTCAGGTTGGAAGCAGCCGCTCTGACTGAACTGGCCACCAACATTAAATGCTAAAAGACTGTCAGCTTGGAAGCAGGTAGCGTGGTGATTATCTAAACTACCAAAAGTGCCATCACGGTTCACGTTTCTGGTGTGACCAAAATGAGGCGAAGACGGGTTTCTGGTTGGTTCAGACTGGGTGCTGCTACTCAGCAGCTCGGAGCGGGAGTTTTCGCTTTGCAGACTGGAGCCTGTACTGGTGGATCGCATGCTGAGCCTGCGCACTATATCGTCATCCTGCTTCACACCGTCCTGCCTGGTACCCCCTCGCTTAACTCGCACCTCACAGTAGAGCTGGGTAGCAGAAGAAAAAACAAGAAAAGGAACATTAGCACTAATCTAAACAATGTTGTCAATATAAATGATAAAAATATGAACAACAGTCATAACAGTTCAGGGCCACAGCAAGACTAAAAAGTTAGTTTTTTTTTAAATCCATTACACATAATCAAAACTTTATCTTAGTTAATGACAAATCAGGTAAGACTGCTCCTCTCAAAAACATCTTTAGAGCACAATAAAGAAAATATTTATGAAATTCTATGAAATAAAAACTGGATAACCTCCCAGGCACCAACCATGCAAATGTCAAAATAGTAACATTTCATGCTGGCTGGGCCTATTTCCCACCAAACAACGTCTACATGAGACCACTGCCTGTTGGTGTACATTACTCCTGAGTTGTTCTGATTTTCTGGTCTCAGAGGGACAAATGAGATCCACATGGTTGTAGGAATTTGCTCCAGTGTTTTGCTCTCTTTCCAATGACATCAAAGTGGATTCCCTTATTAAGAAAGAGGAAAAGATAAAACTAATTTGTTGTAGTGGGCATGTCAGATTTTAATCATCCAGACTTAGCCGTCTCTTTCTTTGTCTTTGTTGTTCTCTCTTGAGCCAGTTAATTTGTTCTTGATTACTTCCTTATCAGTTCTTTACTATCCTCTAACACTTGCTTGTCATTTTAATGCAATTCCTATTTTTATACCCAGCTGGCTAATAAAGTGAAGCTTTGTCATTATGGCTATATTTTTAACATTTCATTTGAATTCTCATGTATTTGCTGAATTCTTGCCCATGAACGAACTGATGATTTAATGTACAAAAACCTGAAAATAACATCAAGTTCTGCATATAAAAATGCATATATTGACTGTCAATTACAACCAAATGATTTACTCCTTGGGATGACTGATGTTTTTTTATTTGTAGTACATAAACTGAGGATTTTAACTGGTGTATTACTAATTTTTACAGATGTTCACTACAAAAACTGGATTAAAAAAAAATCAAGAAAAAAACCTACAAAAATTAGGTTAATTTTCCTTGAAATAAGATAAAATTTCTTGTTCTGTTGGCAGATAATTTATCTTATTTCAAGGAAAATTAACCTGTCAAGAATTCCTAAAAAAAAGTTAAAAAAAATCTTTAAAAAACCTACTAATTAAGAATAAATATCTTACGTTTAAAAAAATAAGCATATGCCTCCTTGATTTGAGATGTTTAATCTTACTTAGATTTAATTTTTGCAGTGTAAGGAACACATGGAGCACTGTTCTTGCGGCATATTACCCTAAAACACGTTTTCTCTTGCTTATCAGAGCTACTCTGAGAATGTTATGTCCTGTTGAATGCTTTTTGAACA
This sequence comes from Pseudomugil tenellus, assembly GCA_037177515.1. NCBI lineage: Eukaryota > Metazoa > Chordata > Actinopteri > Atheriniformes > Pseudomugilidae > Pseudomugil > Pseudomugil tenellus. Next base: position 21,234,863 of record JBAMHX010000007.1, on the reverse strand, counting down.
ACCAGCCAATCACTAAACAGGAAAGCTGTTGCCATTGGTTACATTATCTTACATAACCTTTAAATATACACTACCTGTCAGACGTTTGGACACACTTTCCCATAGGAATTCATAATGTATCCAAACTTATGACTGGTAATGTATATCTTGAATACTGCAAAGGTCTAACAATTAACTGATATGATGAAGGACAAATCTAAACTAGAGTAAAAATCGCTTTGTCTACACATCAGAGGCCATGTGAGAAAGACATGTCTTGCTCATGGAATAAAAAGAGGATATTTTAGTCAAAACTGAACAGGACTTTGTGTTCTGTGAAAGCTTGTCTGTCTACACTTCTCCAGCTCACAAACCATCTCAATCACTTCCTTTGTCTCAGCACACAGACATGAGAGAGCTGGCAGAAGTCCAACCTCATGCTCTGACTCCCTGCTTTCTTTAAACTGTTGTAACACTCAATCAGGGATGCTGTTTTGACAGTGCTGATGGTGGACAGGATGTGTATGACGGATATCTTGCACAGTGCAGGGACCTCGGTGCATAGGAATTTGTATATCATGGACAACGTTGGGTCAATCATTGTCTGAAAGACAGACCATTTGTAAGCACTGTTTTCCATTTACTTTTGTCTTCCTTTTATCACAAGCCAACAGTAACACTCACCAAATGAACTGTGATCAAATGTGTGTCCAAGTTTGAACACTTTCACTGTATCTTACCTCTTCTATTTTTCTCTGCATATCCTGTAGCTGACTCTCCCACTCTTTTCTCTCCACGTCAAACCTTTCGAGCAGCTCGGCCTTCTCCCTCAGCCAGTCTCTTTCGCTGTGTTCCAGACGAAAACGGAGGTCCATTGCCGCTGAGTGTGTGTCTTCCAGGATCTTCCGCTGCTCCTCTCTTTCTCTGCGAAGCACTGAAGTTTCACCGTGTTGTTCTCGAGGACTCCGTGATGCTGACTGGAGCCCTCCACTCGCCAACCCTGTAGCTTCTCTAGCCTCCAGCTGAGAGAACCAGACAACAAGGAGTGCAGTGAGAATAAAGGAGTGAACAAAAGGGAGCGAGCATATGGAAAGGAAACAGTGGTAGAGACGGAGGGAAAAAGCATGATGATGAAAGATAAATTGTAGTTGGGGAATCGGTTTAGGGCCAGAAAGCAAGACATGTGAGGCAGGAGTGGGCGAAAACATTGAAAGCAGAATTAAATGAATGAAGGAGTGGCAGGATGAGAAGGTGGAGGAAGTTGGGGAATAATGAAGCCTGGGAGTGAGTGTTAGCGGGTTCAGGGAAGAGGGACACACATTTAACTGTGTAAATATCCTGTCAGAATTCACACAGCTGGTTCATGGGTTCAGGGTTCAAGTTTCTTTTCGAGAGTACTTCATTAACACAGGATACATAGCAGGAAACGGCAAATTCAAGCAGGGAAACTACCTCTGCAGATGTGGCTTCATTTTTCTTTTCAGAAATACTCCACTGATGCTGCTTTTAGGAAAAAGGGCCGTATGAATATGTTCTCTAAAAGGAAACAATGACCACCATTGTCTCCATCTTTTGCCAACATCTTGCTCTACTGGATTCATTCTGAAAAGCTAGTTTTAACTGAGATATCCAAAGCCCTTTGTTTGGTTCTAATGTCCTTTTAGAAAAAATAACATGGAGAGTTCCCCAGGGATTTTCCCAGTCTTTCTTACTAAAATTTTATGAAATGAGGAAAGTATTGCATAATCATTTACACTAAAAACATCCTTGTTCAAAGACTTAAATCACAGAAATGCCACACATAAGATAAAAACCTTTGGGGTACTAATATTAAAAAGGCATAAATGTTATTCTCTTTTCTCTAAGAATAATATATGTCTTAGTACATGGGTCTGTACATTCTGTGGTAAATTTGCATTTTTACTGCTGCTAAAAAGAAAAAAAAGCAGAAAAAAGTCAACTTTAGTTCTGGAAGAATCCCAAGACAACGCCTCTGTATGTGCGTGTGTTCCCGTGTTTTTCTACGTGTGTATGTAGTTTGTGCAACTGAGCATGGCAGGATGTGTTATTGCAGTACTCAGCCACAGACATCGACCAAAGCCTTCTTACAAGCCCCGGTCATGGTGCTATTTCTGCATGTGGCCTAGGGTCAAGAAATTATGGGTGTAGAGAAACAACTCGGTGCATTTTGTCTGCCTGTGGTTCTTCTCAAACCTCTCCACAATTAGAGACGCACGATGATGGGCGCTGTCCACAGTCTATTTAAACATGCAAATGTAAACAAATAGTGCAAAAACAAATGCTTGTAGTCATATTAAAAAACAAAGCACTTTTCTCCCCGACTGAGACAATAAGGGAAAATTATCTCCTTAAAGGAAACGACTGAGCTTGTCAACAAGGACAAACTACCAGCATCGAATCCAGTTCAAAGAAACACGTGCTTGCTTTATTATATGTGCATCTTCAACTCAGTTTTAAAAAGCAACTTCCAAATACTCATGAGTGTCAGTATGACACAGGGTATATAAAGGTAACTGTGTCACCAGGGTGACCCACTATAAATAGCGGACACACAGTCTTGTACAATGTCACATTCCGAAGGTGGGGGGTCGAGGTAAAGTGAGGAGGGGGAGTTGGCTGCTAAGACAGAGTAAGATGTCTCCTAGCTGCCAGCAGCGTTCATAAATCAGGATCATGCCAAGAAATCTGGAAATGCTGGGACTGAGCCTCAGCCTGGGAGCTCAGAAACTGTCTTGGTATTTGTTGGTGGAAATGCCTCAAAACGACGAAGAAACACTATACAGTAGTCGTATTCAGACTTCAACTATGACCTGCTGTGGGAGACAGTGTGTGATTAAAATCCCAAGACTTCTTAGAGGCGGCAGCCATAGATATGCTCAACTCACTCAATATCAGTTTCTGATCTCAAGTATCCCAATAATATGCTCTCGCAATTCATAATGATGCAGTGCTCAGATTCACATCTAAGTAACCATAAGAATGTCCAGATGCAATTTCAATACGAGGTTGACAAAAAAAAATCCACCTAAGCGAACAGATTTGGTTCCTTTTCACAATTCGCCACATCTTTTATTCTGCAAAATGCTGTAACAAATTAGCCAAAATAAGCAACTTTAGATACTAACACAAGCAGTCAATAAGCAAAACCGCATGGAAGCTTAAGCTACTCTGCATCAATTTCTAGTATATTTACACTTTTATAAATACTTCAAACCCACCATTTTATTTCCTCATTAGTTTGATTAGATAAGAAATTTCTGTGCAATTATCAGGCAACTTGTGTTTTTAAATTCTGTCTAAATTTTGATGTCTAACGCGTATAACTCGTCTTATTTAAGCACATGTAGAAGCAGACAAAGAGTCAAATTACATCTTAATTCTGACACTTGGTTCCAGTGAAGTTGTACTCTACAGAGTGTTGTACAAGCTTGGTTACAATTCTGAGAAAGTATACAAATCTGTCAATTTATAGCTTTTTGTCATTTTGGATATTTGCAATGAATCATATGAGCAAACTTAGATTAACACATAGCAAACACATGTCTAAAAGTACCAAGCTGTTGCAGGATGTGGCAACTCAACAAAACAACACTTAGAATGCTGCTCAGCATTGTTTTACTCCAAGTCACATTTCCTCCTGCTCCGTTTGCTGTGTTGAGAACTATATATCCGTATTTGTAACAAGTTTCTTTTCGTTTTAATGCATATTCTTAAGCATATAACCACAAAAAAACACTAAGACTACCAAGTTACTGTGTGAAGAGTTTCACATGTGTGATAGAAATCATTTGAGGCTCAAAAGGGGAGATAAAGACACTGCTGTCAGAATACAAAGAAACAAGGAGATTTAACAAACACAGAAACCAGCAGAGATAGTCAGTAGAGTAAAATCTAAATGTCACCGCAAGTCTCATCTATTTTAGACTTTTGTGGACAAATAAATCCAGTTTTCTCCAATACCCAAAGACACATTGGTTTATACAATAGCTGTGCATGAGTGTTCAAGAGATAAGCGCACAGCCTGACACAGCTAGGCACTGGTATGCTAACGTAACCCTAAATATTTTCGGCCTAATTCACCCACACTTGACAGTAGCTGTCCAGAGACGAGACAGGCTAATATTTCATCTACTTAGAGTGAGCTGCTAAAAGCCAAGTTTGGTGTTGGTGTCTGGCTGAGTGGGGATAACTAAGCTTGTCTCCTCAGTGCGAACCTTTTGTCTAAGCTACGGCTTGAGTTGGATTGATGCCATGGTGACTTATCACCCTGACTTAAAGGTGGAAAATGCTATTTGTGCAGAGCTGAATTCCAGCCATGCACACGCATGCGGAATATAAACAGCCAATAGTAACTTAAGTAAAGCCTTTTTCATAATACATGGAGTAAAATTTTTACAAACTGCTCCTGATGAAGATGTGAAAGCTATGTTTTACAACAGTCTATAGCTCCTTGAATGGCCTTCCATACATAGTCTCATCATCATCATCTGCTTCAACCCACACTTTACCTGTGCAATCCTACATTTGAGCTCCGCTTTCTCCAGCTCCCAAGCACATTTATCCTTGGTATACAGCAGCTGAAGCTCGCTTCTCTTCTCCTCCTCTCTCTTCACCTCCGCTTGCACTTCCTCTAAAACTGTCTTTAGATCCAGCAGAATCCTCCTGTTCTCCCCTCCCTGCATGGAGACACAGTTGGCAACAATCCTGTCAAATGTCCCACATAAAATACTCAATATCCAAATAGTGTGACTATAGTTTGATCATACTTTATGCAAGATAATAGATAAATTTTAAAAACACACAACCACTCCTGAATCAAATCACTTGAGTTCAAGCTCCCAAGAATATCCAAGTTAAGGATGGATAAAGCAAATGACTGCAAACAGATGCAACGATAACATAAAACACAAAAATATCTGATATGAGTACCTCTGATGGATTCCCATAAGCTACAATACCCTTTCCCTGTATACACATGTAATTACTTGTATATTAGCCACTTCTCTCAACAATGACTCCTTCTCGCGCATCCATTCCTCTTTTTCTTGAACATGCCGCTTTTTCAAATCTTCTAATTTCTTTTTGAGCCGAGTGTGCTGTGCTTGTTGCTGCTGGGGCTCACAACCAGGCCACATTTGTCCCTTGAGGATCTCAAGAATCTGGGTTCCTGCTCCACCCTCCCCTCCGCTCGGCGAAGCACCGAACTGGGGCTCCTGGATCTGACTGAAGACGGTGGGTGGAGAGGATATCCTCCTCAGCGGACTGCGGTTTTTGCCCCTGCTTCTGTCTGTCCTCTCCATCCTCGAGCGCGGCATATACTCCCATCCTTGAGACGGCACGTATCCCCCGCCTGCACCGCCCCCACCGTGCAGCCCCGAGCCGTTCATCAATGCACTCCACATCTCTCACGTGCATTCAAATTAGTTAGACTAAAGAAAAATGTTTAAAGTCTGTTCAGGGAATTCTGCTTTAAGTATCCATGTTTGAGAGTCCGAATAACTTTCCTATCAATTAAATTGGTTTTTCATCTGGTAACCAGAGGGACAATAGAAGCAACAATTATCCAAAACCGGCGGAATCCCCCGTCGCCCGCACAGCAGCACCCGGACTCGCCGCTGTGCCAGAATACACGTCGGGACTGGACCCTCCGTTCTCCTCCATGTCTTCACAGAAACAAGGTCAAATCGTTATTCTGCTCACAGAGTCTCCGAGCTTCACACTTTTTATACTTTAACTACGTCCTCCCTGTTGGTCACCGGCGTTATTTTTCGTTATTCATGTTTATACCGAGCTCTCTGGACGCTTCGTCTCCTGCTTTGTGCGGCAGGCGACAGCTCCGAGCTGCCACTGACAGTCTCCCAGTAAACACTCTGAGGCAAAAGGGAGAAGTTCCCAAAAATATCATGGAGAGCACTGATGTAAGAGCCTTGAAGTATTTTTACACCCTTGTAACCAGGAGTTTATTTTCCTAAAGCCCCGTGTAGCAGAACGGCGCCTGGAGGAGCGTTGCGGAGGGAGATCCGTTAATCAACACTGGACTGCTCTAATTACGTTGACACCTTACGCTGTAACCATGGCAACACATCAACTCGCGCACCGCGTTGCGGTAATTTGGAGAGTTCAGCTAACCGTCGCTCATTTTAAATATAACAAACTACTCATTACAACTCAGAGAGAGAAAACAGTTACATTAAATGTCTACAATTTTTGCTAAATGAGTCACGCGAGTTGTAAACAACACTGCCGACCTATGTTTGCTATCTGCTGTAAGAGGGTGACTATCACGAGGAAGACGAAGAAGGGTGGGATTTAATTAATCATGACAGCATCTAAACTACAGTAGAAGCGGCCCAGTGAGGGTCACAAATTTGTAAAAAAGAAGCCTTTTAGCTAATTACCCAAACAGTAGTAAAGCAAAGCATCTTGCACAACAGCAATATTCGCTTTTTTAAGGCTATAAGCTAATTCTTCCTAAAGCAGCACAAAGCTACAAAGCACGCGCCACATGACCGAACCCTTACCGTTTCTTTTATGGTCCTGGCTGTGTTGCAGTGAATGTCTTCATTTAAAAGCAGCCACGAGGGCCCACATGTCAGCCAACAAATAGCTTAAATTATATCTGGACTGCAATGCAATAACAGAGTTAGAAGCAACTGCAGAGCGGGCAACCTACAGCTGAAATAATGCTTTCATTAACTGGAATAAAATTCCCCTTCCTCTCTCCCTCCCACTCGGTCTCTCCTCCTCTTCCTTCCACAGCTGGCCCTAATACAGAGTATGACGTGAAATATCCCACCGGTGGGATGAAAGAAATGGACCGGTTCCGCCCCCATCCCGGTGGTCAGGTTAGTTAAACAGATCCACCATCTGCACATTTTTTGTCCTGGTCTTGCAGACCCCACCCTTGGCCCCTTTCACACAATTCTAAGTGTTACTCAACTAAAATATAAACAGATGGAAAAATGTTACCCTCCTTTTCATGGTCAAATAACCTTACTATAGCCACAGGTAGTCAGGAGGTCTCTGGTTTTATCCCAACATGGGTCACACAAGACAAAAGAAAAACTAAATATTCAAAATGAGTAACAAACAGAGGCACAAAATCAACCAGAAAGGAATGTACATGACTAATTAAACTTAAAACAACAAAATAACCTACACATCATGCTTTCGGGTGCAAAATTGCCAAATGGTACAAAGAAGCAAACATAAAATGACACCAAAAGAAAGCAGTGATGCAGAAAGAAACTAAACTTGATCACTACATGTCGACATAGATATTAATTTAGTGATCAAATTAAGACACAAAATGAAAAAACTACATTATTGAAAATTATCCTCATTGTCCTGATTACCAAAATAAGATATGATTAAAATCATATCTGAAAGAAGTACAGCTAAATGCAGACATAACCCGAAAATGGTATCTGCATGGTTTTTGGGTTTCCTCTTCTTTTTTTTCTTCATCTCTTTAAGCGGTTGTTTCACAATGCCCTTCTACCCTTCTCATATTTCCAGTGGTCGCCTGGCTGGGTTGTTGCAGATTATGTTGACATTTTGTCACGACTCAGTGACTCAGCACAGAGGCCTAACAGGAACTTGCAAGAGTCATGAGCCTTGTGTCTTTTTCGGGTCAGACAGCATGTGAGTGTCAGTATTATTGTGGAATTGCACTTGAATATGTGTGTTTGTGGGTACGTGTGTATAGTCCATGTGTGTCATGATTAAGCTAAGTCATTACAGAAAACAGTATTTGCAGAGCAAGCCTTGTAGTTCTGATAATTGTCACATATATACAGTAGGAAAACTACTAAACTGAAAACAAGGTGCATACAATCTGAAAACTAAGTGGTTTTCAGCATTTTTCAGTGTGCAAAGCACTTTTTTTTACCTCTTTCCAAAATTTCTGCTTTCACTGGAAACAATTTGCGCAAGTTTGCCATATCTTTAGGCTACAAATGAAGTACGCCCACACATCCAGAGGATTCAGACTGGCTGTTATCCCAATCTAATTAGCAGAAACGACATGTGCCAATCAAAGAGTTCAGACAAGCCTGTGTAGTCCTTGGGAAAGTGTACAAATAACAAAAGCAACACCTGTGTGGGTGTATTATGGGATGCATTGAGCTTTGAAAGCAGCAATTTCAAAAGTGGGTTTGATAAATGACTCATTACTCACACTCAGAGAATTGAAAACACACTCACCTTGCACCCTGATGTTGCTCCCAGCCTGTGTGGTTTCCAGTAAATCTAGATGGGTAGCTTGTGTCATACTTGGAAAATGAAATTGGTTGTACCTTTGTGACCTTGTGATGATGTGTTGAACATAACAGAATTAAAATAAGTAAACAAACAATGAAAATGGGCAAAATGTCACACTGAGCGTGTGTTTTACAGGACAAAAAAGAGGGTGAAAAGAAATACCAATTTAAAAATGGTGGCATAGGAGAGTGAAGAAAACAGAACAAGAATAAGGATCAGCAAAATAATTGGCTGAAACATCTGGATGGATAACAAATGAGTGGGATGAAGAGCAGAACGACAGGCAGTCAGGATGAGAATACTGAATATTGTTATTTGGTTACACAAAAAAAGAGTAATTGGGCTTGCTTACAGACAATGGTTCCTCGGCCTGTTTGTCCTCTTGCTTGGGAACATCCAGACGGTCAATGAAGCTCTGCAGCTCCTTTCTAAAGGCTTTCATTTGGGCGTTGATACGATACAGCAGCTCATGCTCTCTGATTCTGTGGAGCAGAAGTGAATTCAGGACTGGATTACTCCAAAAAAGAGAAAAAAAATTGAGTCAAGTTCTCACAACAGTCATAATGTGCTAATGATTTGTTTTACTATGTCACCTGCCGCCTTCTTCATCCTCATCGAGCCTCGCAAACAGCTCCCCGTTGTTGACGTACACTCTGGCCTCGGCGATGATAGTGCTGGTGTCAGCGATGAGCCTGTCGATGGTCCGGCCCAGCCTCTCCGCTTCGATGCGGATGTCTATCATCTGTTGCCGGTCCTTCAGGCTTCTGGATAAAAAACGACTGTCTACAGGTGAGTAAAGCGAGCGTGTTGGGGTGAGGCAACGGATGTTCCTCACTTCATCTGAGTCGCTCTCCCCTCCAATAGGGCCTTCACGCTTGCGATGGGGTGGTAGGAGGCGAGGAGAGGAAGCGGAGGCAGATGGAGTGTCGTCTTCACGTCCTCCATCGCTCTCTGCATCGCTGTCGCGAGGGCTGGCCCGAATGCCGAGGTGTGAGGCCAGGTCATAGCGCTGCATGTTGGAGAGCAGCACGCGGTTTTCGTACTGGAGCTGCAGGACTTTACCGCTCAGTTCATTGATCTGCAGACGTGCTGCTTTCAGCTCCTCCTGGAGGGCCTCCACTTTAGCAGGATCAGCTCCTCCTGGGGTTCAAGAAAGCAACAATGAAAAGTCAAATCAGACTTTAATGCACAGATCATGTGGGTTTTATAAAGACATTTTTTCCCAGCTGATACCCATTCATCCATTTTCCATACTGCTTAGTCCAATTCAGTTAGCTGGAGTCTATCCCAGCAATCATTGGCCGGTCCATCACAGGGCAACACAGATGGACAACCAGTCACACACATATTTCAAATGGCCAACCAAACGTTCATGTGTTTGAACGGTGAGAGCCAGAGTCAGAGAGAACACGAGGAGAACATGCAAATCTGCATAGAAAAGCCCAGCTGATGCCTATTTAATATAATATATGAGAACATAATATTTTCCCCGGCAGTGTATTTTGTCTCCTGTCTCGACTGATGATAAGATATAGACATTTTAAAAAAATTACCTCCATGTCTTGATCCAGCTTCATGGGAACCAGCTTTGTATTTAAGTTTATTGAGCTCACTCGTCACCTAAAAGTAAAAGTTCATGTTACTACAATCTATGTTTTCTAACAATGTTTTGTTCAGAAATAATTTTAAACAATTACTGAAAATACTAATAAGTGCAACAGCTAAGAAAAAGCATCTGCATTTCCGGGGTACAGGTCTACATCTGCATTTAAGAACAAAACAAGCTTACATCTGGATCAAAAACGGTCACAAAGCTGCACAAATAAAAATGCAATGAAAATACTTTCTATCAATACTTCGCCACTTCTTATGTGCTGCTACAATGTTATAAAAAAACCTATCTCTTGTAAGACTGGACAGCACAGAATGATGCAGGAGACCTTGTGCAGTAATCTGCTTTACAGAGTTTTTTTTCATCTACCTTTTTATTTTCTTCTTCTACATCTGCTAAGTTCCTGCGGAGAAGTTCAGCTTCATCTTCCACCAGCTGAAGCTGTTGCCTCAGCTCGGACAAGGCCTCGCCCTGCTCTCTGCTCTGCTGACCGCCACTGCTAGAACCATCCACTCCTGCTGCAGCCAAACTATGAACACAGAGAAGTGTTACAATTTATTAATCATTTTCCTGATCACTGCTTCCTATATTTTTACGAGCTACTGGCTAAATCTGAATGAACAGATGTAAATTACCTGTCCTCCCTCATGTCATCCAGCTCAGCCTTCAGACCCCTGTTCTCCACCTCCAGCTCCACAATCTTCCTCCCTAAGATGTTAGCTTCCTCCTCCACAAGCCGTAACCGGAGCTTCAGCTCAGATTCACGTGTGGTGGGAGGCCCGCCAGCTTCACCTTTAGGCAGCGGGCTGTCCACGTCTCCGTAAAAGGATCGGTACTTCTGCAACTCCTGCTCCAGTCGGTCCTTCTCTTTGTCAATCTTTGCCATTTTCTTCCTCATCAAAATGGCTTCCTCCTTAATGAAGGCTAGCTGGCACTTCAGATCCTCATTTTCTTCCTGTACAGCAAGAGAGTTGTTTATTTATTTAGTCGTTTAACATTTTAATTTGTATCTAAGAGATATTTTATATTAAAAATCACTTTTTGTGATCAGTGCAGGATATTTGCAAAGTGTTAGTTATTTGAAAACACAATGTAGAGTCTCTAATGCAACAACTCAGCACAAATTCTTAACTGTCTATCTTTTAGTTTGGAAATCAGATAAGATTATCTTACTATTAAAGATTTTAAGTAATGTAACCACTCACCTCTACTGGGGTCTGTGGGATTTTTTTCTCTACTCTTTGGCCATCTTTATTTCCTTTTCTTTTCAATGAGAGCTGCACAGAAATAGGAGTTACATCATTATTGTGGTGCTGTTTTCTTATTAAAGGCAACGATATCAGCCAGATTTATGGAGCACTGAGGGCTCACACATGGAAATACAAGAATACATAGACTCACCTATAAAACCTTTTCTGTTTCTGTGCTTTATATATCAAGATCTAATTAAACATGTTCCTTACCAGATGCATAATGGCACATCTAACCTCTTACTGAAGTCATTCTTAGCTTGCTGGTATGTTTGGAATCACTGATGATCCAATTCAGAAAAAGCTTTTACTGCCAGACAGATAGCAACAGAAATCTGAATACTTTAGAATAAGATTATAGATTAAAAAAATTAAATCCAATTTGTTGGCCATATAACCCTTCCCAGATTGATTGGTAAAATAAAAAAGAAAACATTGCTTCTCTGGTCATTTCTTTTGGTTTTCCTCTCAGTTATGTTGACACATACCCAAAATGCACCAAACCCGGATTTATTAATGATTAATTTAATTAGTAGAATCTGGCTGCTTGTGAGTGAACCTAATGAATAATTACAGGATGTAATTATATGATCTGTTTGGCTCCAAATTCTCTTCAATTCCACCTACATACGTCTTTGTTTAGTGTCTTACTCACCTCACATCCAGTTTAAGTTTGACTCAGCTGTAAAATATTAGCACATCTTCTTCGAGCCCTTACCTCTTTTGCTTTTTCAAGCTCGTTTTGTAGGGCCTGTTTGGTGACCTCCACCTCAATCAGCTGCTGTCTCAGCTTCTCATTCTCCTCATCTGTCTTTGTCCTCTTGTCCTCCACATTTTCCAGCTCATGGTGCAGACGCACTGATACATCCTTTGCCACCTGAGACAGGGAGAAGTCCAAATGAACAAAGAAGGGGCATCTGTGAAGAATATTCTGTCGCCTATAGTCTAAAAATGAACTGAAACACACCTTTAGGTCCTGCTCTAGGCTTCTAAGTAACTCTCCATCCACTTGACCACTTTCTGTAAACCTAAGTCTCTTTCTCTCGGCCTTCTTTAGTCGGTACTGGAGGATCCGGCAGTTTTTGTTGGCTCTCTCTAGCTCTCTGCGCATGTCTTGCAGCTGGCAGGCGTCTTCTTCATAGAAAGTGTCCCGCATTTCATCCATCTCTGCCCGCATCTCCTCAATTTCATTCTAGCAATAAAACATAAACCATTAAATCATGTGTTTGTCTACTGAAAGGAATTGTCTTTATTCTATAAAATGAGCTTTGTTGGGGGGCTCAGTGGTGATTTAAATGCAGTCTGAGTGCAAGTACAACAGGTGCGGCTGTTGCGCACGTAAAAACAAGGCTGGGGTAGGCTAATCTAAATCCTCAATCTTTTGTAATTGTATTTATTTGTTTCTCACCTTGAGGTCATCGTTTTCGTCCTCCAGTCTTTCTATTTCATCCTGCAGTCTCTGGTCTGGCTGTGGAGCCAGCTGTGGGCTGTAAGGCTCGGGAGACAGCTCCGGCTCTGGTGGAGATGCTGACTTTGTCTGCATCTTTGTCCCTTTCTTCCCCAAGCTCTTATTCAAGTGGAACTGTATTAACTCGGACTGCAAGCATCCCTCCTTCCAGAAACCGGGTCCGCATCCAACTGTGCTTTTGGAGCTTTTCTTGCTGCTGCTGGTAGTCGATGCGGTGTCTCCTCCTCTCGGATTTTTGCTCCTCAGTTTGGGAGATTTGGATGCGCAGGGTTGATCGGATACAACGCGATTAGGATCTGCTCTAGAAGGGGAGGAAGAGTCCGTGACCAGGCGCGAGGGCTCGTCCGCTGCTTTATCTCCCGCGTGCCTGCTCGGTGTCGGGCTTTCAGCACCAGCAGCCTGGACAGCAGCCGCGCCCCTGGTGGCAGGAGCGCCCCCGGCCTGCCGCTCCCTGCCCGTGGAAACAGGAGAATGACCTCGGCTACCTCTCCCTCCCCCACTTCCTCCTGCTTGCTTTGATGCAGGCTTGGATGGGTTGCTGCCCTTTTGCGCAGTTTTAGATCCAGCTTCTTTGAGACCGGCCGGAGACGATGAACGCTGCTGCTTCCGGCTGCTATTGTCTGGCAGCCGAGACGAGTCGGCAGATGAAGATGGGTTCATCATGCTGTCAGAGGTTCAGCTCATTCTGAGAGACATCCAACCCCTTCCCCGATATCAGTGTAGCTGCAGAATAATAACCATCTCAGACCTAAAAGATGGCAGAATATAGACTGTAATGTTGCTTATTCTACAGGTCGGTCAAACAGTCCGTTTATTTCTTAGTCTTTTGCCTAAAAGATAAATTGGGAAAGGACAGTGTGCACTATAAGAAAAGATCCTTGCATTTAAAGAGCCAAGTGAGCCTAATTAGGTTAGACTCCTGTCAGTGGAAACTGCCAGCAGGTGGCAACGTGACCACCGCGGATTGTGCAGCCTGTGTTTAATCATATGGCCTGTGTGAGATCAGCTGCAACCTGCGTAATTAGACTCTCCACATTTGCATCACATGCGCCCAGCAGGGGAGAGATATAAAATCATTGACCTGAGGCAGCAGCCAGCCAATTACCAGAGCTGCTTGTTGAAATAACACACTGTGTGGACCCTGATTTCATCTCAGACCGATTCAACATAAATAAACAATACAGATGAGCCTGAAAGAAGCTGTTTCCTGTCAGCCATCATCTAATCTCAGCCTTACAGCTGGATGACTCAGGAAGGCTAAGCCCAAGTGGATGGATAAGTGCAAGAAGCCACGAATGAAAATAAATACATAGAATCCACGAATGAAATGTATTCTTAAGCAACTCTCTTGACATTTATTATTTCTTTTGTTGCTTTTTGGTTTTCAAAATGCCAATAATCGACCTCTTGTCCTTTTTCAGTTTTTCACACAGCATTGATTAATTGGACAACCGTCCTTATGACTCCAAGCAAAACTCTACACTTATCTATTGCTGAAATACTTTCCTATGCAACTGTGCAGCAACAGTAAATCAACCTAAACCTCGGTGGCAGGACAGGAGCTACAGAGCATTTTGTGAATCAAAGACATTAATTTCCTCCTTACGCGCTTCTGTTGTTTCATTCTTGTCAAACATGATTGGTTTCACGTAAAAGCAGCCCCACGTGGAAATAGTGATCCGACAAAATCATTTCTTACCTTTTTTTTCTGGACTGTTTTCCGGATGCTTGAAGATAGTGGTGATGGGGAGGCAGAAGAGATGCTGACTCGAGCGCCTCCCGACCACCAAGCAACCTGTTTCAATATTCATGACATTACATCATCGCTGGGAGGACTGGGGCGGCTTGGAGACGAGGCTGAAAGCAGCAGGCTACTCTCATTGGAAGAAGATGCCCAGTCGTCCCTGCTGCCTCGTTTTCTGTAACTATCTGCGCTGTGATTGGACAAAGCTGGTCTCTGTCCAAACTCACCTTGCATTCAATCATTTGAACTGACCTTGGACGTGAATTTGAGATGACAATGTTTGTGACAGTTTAACTTAACTCAGGGTTATTTTATTGCCTTTTCCTCATCTATACTACAATGCAATGTACAGCTATGACTTCAGCTGAGACATCTGTCATAATTCATAATCCTGTATTGAAAAGAGCCAGTAGCATGTTATAAGTTTAAGGTTGCAAGTACATGCATATGAATGTCAACACCCATTAATCCACCATTCAAAATTAAAATGACAGCATCACGGTATATTTATTGAGCATATATTGTGACATAAAGTACATATGCCTACAATGCCAATTATATGTTTAAAATATGTTATTTAAATATTTAGAAATTTAATAACATCATATTACTTGTCTATTTACATTTATTATATGTGATTTTTTTGTAAGATTTTATCTTTAAGTATCCCAGCTCTTGTAAACTTTGTGGACAAAATACCTCCAATTGCAGAAATGAAATTAATTTACTTCAAGCCCTTCGCACAAATTACTAGATTACTGACTAGGGGAGGGGGGGAGGGGGGTTATGGTGGAAAGAAGGAGACAAATTGATTATTTAATGTATGGATCCTCTTGTTAGGCTCATCTGGGATGTCTTGTGTTTGGTGCTTTGGAAGAAAGAGACTATAATGGGGTCCCATCAAACCTCTGATGAAGTTTGAAAAGGAAAGGACTGAACAGACAGAAGGAAGCAAGGATGGGGGAGGGATGAATGGCGAGACTGAAAGATGATGTTGACAGAATGAAACAAACTTGTAACGATAAAGAACCAGAGCCAAAAGGAAGTTAACAAGATTTATTAGGAATTTAATGCGGGATGAATGAAACCTGTAAGGAAGGTGGAGTCCAGGGGGGTTGCAGGGACGAAGAGCAGGAAGGCAGGCTGTGGGATATCAAGGATAACAGGGCACGCAGGAGCAGCAGGAACAATGACTGTGAGCTGAGGGATGTAAAGCTGTGAGGGAATCAGGAACATGTGCAGGTGATCAGGGGTAATGAGTCTGGTGGCAGGTGACAGTGATTGGGCTGATAGGCTGGAGCAGAGCACACTAATCAGTTGATGAACCCGTCATAAAACATCTTACCATTTGATTTGATCAAAGTGACTATATGCTCCTGAAACAAAGTTAACTAATTAACTCCATGTATTTGGAGGAAAAGAGTACATCTTACTTAACAAAATCCATGTGAAATTAAACATCATCTATTTCCCCAAACATTTGACTTTTTTCTGAATTTGTGTTGCTAAGAACTAGAAATTGTGGACAAGTCTCACACAGGTCTGTCAGACTCTTGTTTTTATTTGAGTTATAGTGCGTAAGTCCAGACTGTCATTGCAGATCATCTTAATAGTAATGTGTTGCTCTACCCTAACGGGTTGTTTATGCTCCATAGAAAAATGCTATTAGTTCATGCCTACGAAAAATGCAAAAATAAAAGATAAAGAAACAGGATGTGGGT
This sequence comes from Pseudomugil tenellus, assembly GCA_037177515.1. Taxonomy (NCBI): domain Eukaryota; kingdom Metazoa; phylum Chordata; class Actinopteri; order Atheriniformes; family Pseudomugilidae; genus Pseudomugil; species Pseudomugil tenellus. The sequence goes on along the minus strand of JBAMHX010000007.1, from coordinate 21,218,806 downwards.
TGTTTGCAGCACCCTTGTTTGAATATAATGGCAAGTAAGTATGCAGCCAGTGCTGAAGACTTCTTGGATTGAAAGCTAGGATTTGTTCTGCTCTGAAAGTTTTATGGCATGAGCTTCACTAACCACAGCTTTTGGCCTCATACCTCTGTGCAATCCATTTGCTTCTGTCACTGCTGGCTTTTCAAGCACTCAATCTTGATCTGTAAAAAAAACCCGACGGCTCTCTATTGTAACCCCGCTTTAATTATCCAGGCAAAAGTTTGCGATGCCAATCAGCTGACTTTGAGCAAGAATGATGATCCATTTATTCTGAATAGCATAACAGATGTTTAGGGGTCTCACTTTGCCTTTCACTGTGACACAGATGCACACACACACACACACACATTCATTGCCTCCCTTTCTTCTGGCTCTGAACAATTCAATAATTGGCTTGCATCAGACTGACAGATGTCTGCATCGTGGGGCTGTTGGGATAGCTCTGCTTTTGTAATATCAAACAAAGGCTAAGTTGCAGATAATGTGCTGAATCATGATCTGAGAATATATTGTGTATTTTAATATCAGTCCAACAAAAAGGAAATATTTTAGATAAAACTACAAGTTGACAAGCTCATATTAAAAACCAGAAATGAGCGAACCTTTTCTTAAGATGTGCATTTTCCACTCTGAGACAGTTTGGTTCTTCACAACTCTGCCCCTGTCCCTTTGCTCTTAGCCATTAAATGTTACACCTGCCATCCCTGCGTTCATCACCTTTGTCCAAGTGTACACAGGAGTAAAAAGGACAAGATGTGAGAGAGAAAAGAAATTAGGCAGAAAGAAGAAAACCCACCTAAAAATAACACCAGCTTCATTCCTATTACACACCAACTCTCCCTCTGATCCTAACTTCCTCTGTTGTTACCACTCTTTCCTCAAGTCATTACTGTTTGTAGACAGACATCCCAGGCAGCGTACTCTGTTAAACATTATTGGGAATAATCTGCAGTATCACTTTACGGTCTCATTTAGCCCTTCCCATATAACTTTTAATGCATTAGAATTGCTGCATTAAAGGATTTTGACTGCAATCATCACCACATTAGATCTTAGTTAGAGCTTGTTGGAATTTACTTTGCATAAAATGGAACTTTCCTTGTGCAAAAAGCCATGTTTTCATAGAGAAAATGGTGCTTTCATTGCTATAATATTTATTGCTGCTCTTTTAAAACTGTATGTTTCTCTGACATATTGTTTTTGAAGCTACAGCCTTACTAGTTACTAGTATAAAAAAAACTTGGTTGTCTCCAGTTACAACAGTGTTGCACCAGATATCCACTGAGCTTTTCACAGGACGGGAAAGTGTTTCATTTAACATCACAAGGGAACTTACTGAAAGAGGCAGTCCTGCACCAATATGGTCAAATATTGGAAACAACATGCAGTACTGACACACTAATGTATGCCTTTAAATACTGTTAGATCAATGTTGTATATTTAACACCAATACATAGATAACTTGATAACAAAACAAATGGAATTGGTTTAAATTCTTTATGCTCTGTTAAGCTTAGGAAGAGGAGGGTCAATTAGTTTTTATTCAGTCCCAGTATTTGAATTTAAGCATTACTTGATGTCACACTGATAGGATTACGCCAATGAGTGCATCAACTTAAAATAATGAACATACTGCATTACATCCAGACCATATTAGTCATTTTAAATTATTTCACAATCCTTACATTACAGTCATTTAGCAGACGCTTTTCTCCAAAGCGACTTACATCTGAATCCTTAGTATATTAACATTATTCTAGAATCAAATTTTGTTTAAAATTATCTTAAAATTATATATAT
>JBAMHX010000007.1:21184683-21195315 GCA_037177515.1 Pseudomugil tenellus | reverse complement strand
AAGTTATTATATATAAAACTACAAAAAATTGGTCCCCAATCTTTTTTTCATCAAATTTGATTCAAATTTCCTGTTAACATTTGTATCTAGATGCCGTGTCATGTGCCTGCAGAAAAATAATTCTGTTAGCAGCTACATTTGTAAGATATGAGAAGCCAAAACAATGAAGCTGCCAACTGATCCAAACCAGAGATTAAAGTAGATGTAATATTTAATCTAAAATTTCATCAATTCTGAGAGTCTGAATTTGATAAGTTCCACTTTAGCAGAAGTATCCCAAAATGTAATATGCTGAGTTTTTCTACTCTGGCATAACGGTGCTGACAAGTTAGTTTTTTTATTTTGTCCAGTGGAGGGCAGACTGCTGCTGGGAGCGACATGACTAAAGAAGCCGCTGTGCTTTTAAAACACTGCAGAAAAATATCAGTTACGTCACATAAAATGTCCCAGAGTGCACCCTTGGATGTTATCCAAGTACTACAGTCATGATTTTTGGCAACAGAAACTTTCTGATGAGAAAAATATTTATTTTATTCAACGGAACATAGACAGCATTGCATAGCATGTAGATCATTCCTCACTGAGCCATGACAGACACAAGAGGATCAAACGGCACCTTTACACTAATCCCTCTTCTTGAAACCCAAGTGAACAAGTTAAACCACCTGCCAAAAATAGCAATAAATAAAAAAGTAAACAATCAAATGGGTGTTTGAAAATGCAAAAACATGCATGAGGGTTTAGAAAAATGTGTCCAACATTAAACTTCAGGTAATAAAAAGCACGAGGATCTGAAAGCGGTGCAAACCAGGCTTAGGTTGTACCAGAAATGCTTCAAGTTTTACTATTTAAAAATAATAAAGAAGGCACAACACTATTATACTGACTTTGATTACAAACTTTGGTAATACTGTACTCTGGTGCTATAAACTACCATTGTAGAAAATAAAAAGATTTTTAAAAAACAATAAATATCAAAGAAGGAAAAAAAACAAGCAAAAGATCGTATCAACAAATTATCAGTCTCATAAATGACTATCATCCCTTTCTGGCATTCAGATAACCAGGCCATATTTTACCCACATCCAAAAGTAAATCTGTTCAGCACATTGCACCTCCCCTTCTTAAAAAAAGGTTCATAATAACTATTTTAAACGCTCATCCTTCTTCCAATGTCAAAAGGAACATTTACATAGTCGGAAATTCATAAAACAAAAAGAGAAAACTAAAAATCCTCCACATAAAAAGGATGTGTAATTTCAAGAATACCATATTAAACTAAGACTAAACTCCAAAAACGTAAATAATTTCCCTTTTTCCCTCTGCTCTCCTCGCTTCAGAGGCCTGTTGCTTGTATATCATATGAGCCCTTCATCACATTCACAAGCTTTCAACTGCAAATCCAGAAATTTCTGTGCTCAGCCAAAACATTTTTAAAAAAAGTCAAATTGCATAATTGTCCCATTGCCTTTGTCCTCTCCAGATTGATGCTTCAACTAAATATACATACACATTTAAACTGATAGTAAACAAAAACATCGTACGGTTCTATGTACAGCAACAGTATATGTACAGACGGTCCGCATGTCAGAGATCAGAAGTTAAACAGATTGATAAAGTCTTGTGGGGAGAGGGACATAGTGCAGCTGTCCGGGTTGTTTGCTGTGCAGGGATGGTTTGTATCCTGACGAGAAACAAAAAATAAACATTGAATTATTTATTTTATTGCTTTTGGAAAACTTTCCCATTGAAGTGCAGCTTTACGAACAGAGACTTCCACACTGCAAAAACTAAAATCTAAGATTAAACATCTCAAATCAAGGACACATATGCTCATTTTTTTTTTAAACACAAGATATTTATTCTTACTTAGTAGGTTTTTAAAGATTTTTTTTTTACTTATTTTAGGAATTTTTGAAGGATAACGTTCTGACATAAGATAAATTATCTGTCAACATAACAATAATTTTTTATCTTATTTCAAGGTAAATTTACCTAATTTTTTTAAAGCCAGTTTTTGTAGTGCAGTCTTATATCTGCTGAAGAGACAAAAATGAAAAAGTACCTTCCAGAAAAGGATGTGGCAGTGTGTACAGAAGTGCAGGGTATCACTGTATTGCTCTCTGTGAGGATAGCAGCGGCTCAGCTTAAAGTACATTTTCTTCCACTCCAAATGACCTTTATCTGACACCATCAGACGCTTGCGGATCTAAAGAAGATACAGAAGAGGAGAAAAGCATCCAGAATGAACTTTCATAGCAACACGCTCTCCTCTCCACATACCAACCAAATCCTCAACTCACCGAAGCCTCTTAAGGAGCTTTCACGTGCACGGCATCGTTGGTATGAACACTTTGATAGACTAAACTTCAAATGTGAGGCTTCATACGTTTCATGTCCTTATCATGCGGATAATCTAAACCTTCTATGTGGACAAACGCTTGTTTGAATGACTCCTTCCACTTGTGCGTAACGCTCCACTTACCTGTCTGTCTGTAAAGTGGTACTGGCAGAGTCTCTTCCACAGCAGCCGGTCCTCAGTAAGGGCCCCCAGCTCAGGACACGCTTGTCCCAGGCTCACCAGGTCCCTCCCGTCTGACAGACGCTGCATGATGTTCAGCTGCAAACTGGCCGGCAGGTCGGTCAGCGTCATGCCTGTAGATTTGGGCTGCAACAGAGAAGCGGCGGGATAATGATGAATATAAACAGAAATTGAAACAACTGGGCTGCTGTCTGACTCTGTATGGTGGGCAGGTGCTTACTCTGCTTATCTGGATGTTGTCCAGCTGCTGCTGCCACTGCAGGATGTTCTCCATGCGGTGCACCCACATGTTGATGTTCCCCACCAGAACAGACTTGCCCATGTCCTGCACGAGACCACACAGGGAGATGTACAGCGTCTGCAGCAGCTCTTTGATGGGACGTACGTTTTGCTGGTCGTCGAGGACTGCGGAGAGTTTAGCAGTCGTTACTACAATAATGATCCAAAGGAAGTTTGGATATCAAATTATACAAAAACACACATTCTAGAAGACACTAAGCCGCTTATTGTCGATAAACAAACTAAATGTATCGAAGTGGCTGCTATCTCCCGCTTGATGCATTCATAATATTTGGCCAAAAGGTTTCATAGCGTCACCTAAACAACCTGACTGTTTAGCAGAAGGAACATTTTGGTTTACACTGCGGCTTGCTGAGGGGTCTGGTGACTGTCAGTGTTTTAAACTGTGTTATTACAGATCCAAGTTTAATCCTCAGATATGGCCTGGCCTCATATTCTCACTTACAAGAGCAAACAACAGCTTACACTTACATTATATGTGAAGATGAGTAAGCAGTCATGTGTAGCTTGATGTAACAAAGAGGCAAATATGGAGTAGCTACTGGTGCTTATAAAAACTAATGAGAATAAAAAGAAGCAAAATTCTTCAAAGCAAAACCAACAAACTAACTAAGAGGAAGAGAGGAGTGATGGGGCTCACCTTTCTGAACGACTCTCTCCAGAATATTCATGTAGTTTTTCTGCGCCACGCCGCTGAGCGAGGGGAGCTGGGACTTGGCGATAAGCTCCAGGAGCTACAGCAGAGAAAGAAAACAGACCGAAAGAGAAAGAAAACATAAGTTTTTCGCCTGTCAGCTGCTAAGACTCTCTGTTCCACTGCCTCTTTACTTGGTGTCTGCTAGGCTGCGTTCTTACAGAAACATCTGAGAATAAGTCCAACAAATCTTTGGAGACGCTCCACCTGGTCAATACCCTGGAAAGCTGGTGGTGGTGCTGGGGAGTGGAGATGTTGGACAGGGGTCGACCCTGTCAACAGCGTCAGCTTCCACAAACTGGTTATCATTTGACTCCTGAACTTTCCGTCATGTGAATAAGCTGAATCATCTCACAGAATGTGTGTGTGTGTTTCCATCAATGGGGTACCAGGGTGGCATGCCTGGCATGTCACAGCTGCGGTGACATCATGGAGAAACTTCAGTTCAAACTGTTCCCTCGGAGCTACACACTTTTTATTTTGCATTACAGGAAATTACTGTCATAAAACTGGTTAGAGATAACCCTACATGTAGGTAAGCATCCAAGTACGAGGGTCTCAGTAAAGCCCACCTTTATTCCTAATGACATCGTCAGCTTCTCTGTCAGCTTTGCCAGTTTTAAGCTTCCTCACTTTGCTTTTTCCGGCCCCATTCCTCCCAGCTACGTTCGTAAAACATAATCCCATGCCCTTCTTCTTTTAGCAGCTCATCAAGTGTTCCTCTTGAATAGTCGGGCAGAACAATGTGTTTCTGTAGCTACTTTTAGACACTCATTCCTCACCAAATTTTACCTCTTAAATCTTTGTGCGTGAGGTTAACTTCTTTTTCCCATCCATGAAAAAAAACAAGCTCAGAAAGTTATTAAAATAATACAATAGCCTTAGTTTAGAAACTAATCAGGTTTAACGATTTCTACCTGAATAGATCTCCACTGATCTGCCCTGAGCACAGATATAACTACTTGTTTGTCTTCTTTGCAGAATAATCTGATCTGCGTAACTGCCGCAGAGTTAAACGAACCCACAAATGCCATCAAATAATGAAGAGCTGTGTCCCAGGACGCTGCGTCCAGACCAGGTACTAGAGTTACACGGTATTGTTCTTTAGATTTGCCACACTGCACTGCGACAATTAGCTGTAACTTGTACTGAAAGGGCCAAAGACTAACAGGAATGAAGAATAGCAAACCGACTGCTACATCACAGTCTTGGATTAGAGACACATTTAGTAATAAAAGAGAAACTAGTTCAAACTGGTTAGGATGGTAGTTTGTTATGAGGGAAAAAATAATGCCAATGGAAGACTGGGTGGTAAAGTAGACAGAAAGGGGGAGACAAGACAAGCAGAGCAGGCTTAATCTGACACAGGAAAGTGTGTATCTTTTTTTTTTTTTAAAGGGGGTGGGGGGATAATAGCTGGGCAACCGAGGGGGCTTGTTTTACAAACTCCTGTCAAGCAGTCACACCTTAGCACACAGCTGTCACACTTTCTCACTAGCACACATGAGCAAGATCACATGAACACGTCAGCTCACATATGTGTAAATGTGTGTATCTGGGGGGGTCTTAAATAAACTATATGAATGGTTCTGGTTCTAATTCAATATAGAGATGCCAAAGAGTTTTGCCAATCAAAACCACAAATATATTTCACTCCCCGGGTCAGTGGCATCGCTTCTTAGGAGACCCCTTGTCTGCAGAGGACTGATAAGAGCCTTACAGAAGCCTACACACCCTCTTAACTTTAACCCCTTCTCAGCAAATAGGGAAAAAAACATTTCTCAAGCAGAGGAAGACAAACAAAGAGACACTGGAAACTTGGATGGAAAGAAAAGAAAGATGACAACTCACTCTGACGACGTAATTAAATCTCCTCGTGTCCTTGATGGCGCTGCAGAAATCGAAGCGGTTGAAGGCCTCTCCCAGTGTGCAATATCCGTGGCGCTGGGAGAATTTAATTATCAGAGTCTTAATTTACAATCATCTACCAAGTGTATGGAGTAATCTCAGCGTGTTTACACTAGCAATCCTGATCGGAAATGTTAATATGAAACCGAATAAGTTGCTGCGTTACCTCCTTGGTGCTTCCTTTATGGACATAAATCCACTGTTCCCTGTGGAAATCTGGCAAGAAAGAGTGTTTATATCAGCGGCCTGCTCTCATTAAGCAGCTTATAAGCACAGCGATGAATGCACGAGCACACATCACAAATGAGACAACTTTAGAGCTGATATAGCTTTCCGAAGATGTTGGGAATTTAATCATAAACAAAAACATCTTTTCAAGCTCATCTTGTCAATATATGTGATCTGGATCTTAATTTTCAAACCTTAAAATGTTATGATTTGCATGTTTGTACAAGAAGTAAGTGTTTGGATCGTCTCTATGGCACTCACAGGGGACCTTGGTGTTGTTGTTCATTAGGTCTTTTTTCCTCTTCTTGGCAGCCATGTCATAGTTGAGAGAGAGCAGCAAGTTCTCTTTGTTGAAACACTCATCTTCTTTGACTCTGCAGAAGCTAGGAGCACACACAAACACACTTATTCAGACATCATCACCATCTGCAAGTCAAAGCTAAAAGGTGTTTCAGAGTGGTGGGGTCATGATCAAATGCAGGCTTTTGGCGTCTGAAAGTGAAGGTTGTCCTTTTGGAAAGTTGCCAGGTTCAACAGACGTTTGTTAATCCCTTCACTTGTTGTGAAGGTATTAATAGCTCACCAATAAACTAGAAAGCAACCACAAAAATGCGGATTGTGATTTGTCTGTAACCCTGCTGTTTTTAAATAAAGTTGTTTCAGTTAGCTTAAAAACACACGATCTCACCTCCATCCTTTATCAGCTAACAAAAGTTGCGCATTTTATAGTTGTGCAACCAAAAGTGAAGCAATACAACAATATTTATTTCAAACTTTTTGTTACAGGGAACCAACCTCTCAACTGAGACATTGTTGTTTCTGTCGTCTGCTGTTGTTTTTTTCCACCCTTCTTCGGTTTTTACCCAATTCTGACCCGGTGACCTCCAGTCCTGTCCGAGAAAAGGCATCCCGAATAGGTAATTCTTTTTAAATATGCGTTAAAACAGTGCTAAAAAATAAAATACATATATTTAGATGTCTGTTGCAGTAAATGTGCGTCTTTTCTTGAAAGTTGTTTCTGCTCGGTGTGTTTTTTTTCCTTCTGTTGACACTGCGCAGCTCCTTTTATATCCTCAAGTCAGAACCCGGAAATACTTTAGCTCCGCCCACTCTGGAAACTTCCCTGCAACACGTGGCTTTGTTTATCAACTTTCAGCGTTGCAAAACCTCCTTGAGAGAAGAGCAACGAGTCAAAACTTTAATGTCACGGAAAGATGCAGATGGAAGACAACGTGAAAATTCATTATGGGATGTTTAAACAGCATTAAAGGTACAATCAAAACATTTTTTAAAAATGTGAAACAAGCTCATTTATAACTAACAAATAGTGGGAGGAAGATTTACTGTGCTCCACTGTCTAGGCTACTCATGTCTTGTGGGATTTTGAGTTTAGGATATTTTTTTTTATAAAATATGTAAACAGCTCTGACGTTAAAGTATGTGACCCCATCTATTATAAGCTCCTCAATGCCCACACAGGTGTTTTGCATCATTAATGCTGACTGTCTTCACATTTCAGTTGCATTACAACTCCCTGAAACTAGAATCAGCAGAGTTGTGATAATCCTTATAGCATATATGATTTTATGTATAGGATATCACACCTGTAAATCCTAATAATGGGCTCTGTATATATAAAAATGCTGTATAATAAACTGCTGTTGAGAAAAAAGTTTAAAAATGTGATGCCTATGTTTTCTCAATACAAACTTTCTATCTGTGTAAATATAAATGGGGGATACATCCGTGTCTAACATCAGTGTTCTCAGTGAATCCAAGCACAATGAATTGATCTTCCATATCAGTAAGTCGCACTTTATTTTCTAAGGGTATTTGTATGCAGTGAGGCTTTACGACTGTTTTTAAATTTTACTCAAATAGCCTCCATTGATCACTGAAGAGTGGCTGAGGATTTATTTTTAATGATTTTGACCTGTGCTGTGAAGATAATGTGTAAACTAATCCTGCCCAGGCCACTGGGTCAAATCTTATCAGCTTTTATTAAATACATGATGTATTTACACACATCCATGAAGCGTTTGGGAGCATGTTTAAAGCTGAATCGATTTGTTTGTAGGCCTGAGAGCCTTCCTCTTGCCATCTAACCTTGTGCTTTATTAGCAATGAACAAGCAGTTCACAAAGAAAGTAACTCCAGAGGCCTTTATGTTAAATCAGTCATCAACTATCTGAAAAGGAGATAACAAAAATGATCAATGAGGACGTGGTTCTAATTTCTAAAGGCATGCAGACAGTGGTTTTATCTACAGCTGCTTTCTAAAAATCCACCCATGCAGCAAATACTCTAAACTTTTGGGTACAAATCGGCAGCATGTGTTCACGACTTCGGTTATGCATTATAGTTTATACATTTCAATATTACACACTTTAGAAAGAACAAAAGAAGCTTCCTGAATGCTTAAACCTCATGAAGTGCACAATCTGCAAAGCACGTGAACAGTGGGACATCGTGCACGATGAGTAGGATCCTCTTCCAAGAACCAGCAGACCGTTTTCAGCTCATCTAGTGCATGTGTTGTGACACATCCCTGCTGTTGAACATGACCAGCCATGTGCAGGTGACTGATATAGTCTCGGTGCAGTATAATACAAGCAACACTTAAACAAGTGGAAACAGACAGTTCAGGCCTTAGTTCAGCCTTAGATTGATCAGCATCACTGTATTCACTCTTCCATTACTGAATTGATCATTAAAACGGAAGAATTTGAAACACATGGCTTCCTGGTTAAAGTTTTAATGCAACACTAACGTAAGCAAAAGGTCAAAGACTTCTGCACAGACTGCACATTTACATCTTTCAGGAAGCCATATGAGAATAAATAAAGGTGAACAGAGCAGACATTATTTTATTTACATGCAACTGCAACTACAGAAAAATTGTTGATGTAAAAATAGTTCTTATTTGTGGTTTAACATCCAGAGTGCATTGCAGAAGAAATCAATAAAAAAGAGGAACTGTAATACTAAAAGTGTATGAGTCCATGAACTGCTGGAGTATAAAGTGATGTTTATTGTGTTGGTAGCCCACGGAGATTATTTGAGTCTATTTTGGGAGCAAGCTGAACCACAGGGTGAGATGGAAAGTCCCAGCAAGTGCTTGGTCAGTTGTTGAGCTGTGATCTAATCTTTTGAACACTTTTGGGTTAGATGATTCAGTAAATGACTAACAATAGTCAGCGTCCGACCAACCAGGAACCAGGTAATCTGTTGTACATGCTTGAACAGGAAAAAGAAAAACATACATTTTGGACTCTCTTGGATGCTGGGTTCCTGTCCAACTAGGTTGAAACATCTTAACATCTGCTTGATGGCTGGCTTCGACATTCCCTGCAAACTTACAGCTATAAGATCAAGACCCAGCAAATAAAGATAAAACTGTATTGACAAAATCACATAGCTTCCAAAGATGTCTTCTATCTCCATGGGTTGTGTATTTGAAACCAATGTCCCCTTAATACATGTCAGTTTGTCTAGTTTGCTCATTTACTTGTAAGCATATTTATAATCATGATAAACACTTCTTGGTTGACTTTAGGTGACAGCATTGGCCCATTTAGTTAAGGCCATTTAATTAAAATTACTTGCTTAAATTGAAAGAATCAAACAAAAAATAAAATAACAGAGTTATTAAGAAATAACAGAATAGTACACAAATAACACAGTACTGTTAAAAGTGCTATTAGTACTGTCTGATATTATGATCAGACAAGACAGCTGGTCAGTCCTACTCGATCCTAAAAACCTTAATCACACACACGCACACACACACACACACGCTTAAGCACTCAGCCGTGTGAACATACACCTGTTGCTGCTCCTTCTGGACGGGTTTCAACACTCGCTCAGATTCTCTGTTGTGAAACCAGGCTCATCAGTTTCTCTCATAGTCTCTCTCACATCTGCCAGCTCGCATGGCGACTGAGCCACATGCCTCACGTGGTGTACCCTAATATTTGCCCTCTTGTTTGTTACTCAAAATAACTCAGATCACCTATAGCAGTGTTTCTCAACCCTGGTCGTCAGGTTCCACTGTTCTGCATGTCGAGAGGCAACCCTGCTTTTACACACGTGATTCAAATCAAAGAACTTTCTCATCAAATACTTTTCAGCCTGTTAACAACCATTTATTTCATTCAGGTGTGTTAAAGCAGGGTTAAAGGAGGGGTACTTGGGGACCAGGAGTGAGAAACTTTGACCTATAGTTTTTCCATCCCTCTTGTACACCTTTCTCTACCCCCTCCAACCCTCCACCCACTGTCCCTTGGACACCATTCGCTGGCAGCAACCAGCTGAAACATTTGACCCAGAAACACTTACTGTCACATTATGTTTACTCTGTATGAGAGGCTGATATTGGTCTCAGGAAGTATTTAATGAATGGGATTGCATAAGAACTTCAGGAAACAATTTATACATAGTTTTTATAACCAAAATGTAATGATTTTATTACTTAATGTGACATTTGAAAGATAAAATTATTGTTTTTTTTCTTTTCTTCAACTCAGTCACTACTTATTTCTACAGGGAAATTTTCTGTAAACTTAAACAGTATGTGGAGTGCAGAAACCTGTCTGGACATGTCTGATGTGAATGTATCAAATAGACACATGATGAGACAGATGACACATGTGGAGCTCAGATTCACCGTCAACTGACTGAGCTTTTCTGTCACATGAAGTGAGACAGATTAACAGAGACCGCCTGTAAGGCTTAAACGTTTATTTATTCAAATTAAAAATACAAAAACAAAATCAGAAATAAACCATTTTACCATATGAAAACGATAACGTTTTATCCTTCTAGATATCAAAGTCAGTAACTGTGTCAGTAAAATAACACAGCGTATGATGTAGAATTATCAGCAGTGAATTAAGTCATATGAAGGCAAAGAGCCAAAAACAACTAACAGCGTCACTAATTCTTATTATTCAAGGTATTA
>JBAMHX010000007.1:21155089-21175680 GCA_037177515.1 Pseudomugil tenellus | reverse complement strand
GACATTGTAACTTTGCAGTAGCGGGATCCCTCTCTCATGCGATCATGCGACCTGGAGCACTTTGCTTTACGGCTCCTACATCGATAAACAATCTAATCTCCTTTGTGCTTTGTTTTCTCCTTTTCGAGTGAAGTTTGTCATGGCTTACTGAAGTAAGAAGGTGAAAATGGTATATGAGGAGGCCAGAAAGAGAAAAAGGAAGAAAAGACTTGAGTCGACCCTTGCTAAGAATTTGCTCACTGGAGTCTATGAACCAATGGATGCAAAACCCGCTCTCTGTTTGCCTCAGTATTATCAGAACCATAAGTTACCTCTTCACTTGTTGTTGTGCAAACTTACTAAAATGTATCTTCCAACCAGCGTTTATTCAAAACATTGCAGTGTTTTGTTGTTTAGTAGAAGCTAAATGTGGTTAGTTGAAGCTAGTTGGGATGGGATTGAGTAGGCTGTAGCATTCTGATCTTGTCACGTTTTAACTTGATTGAACAATCTAATTGGTTGACTGGAACTAACTGTTGTATAAAACTGATAATATAATGTTACAGCCAAGTCAGAGTTTGTCTAACATCACTGATATGACTCACAAGATGACAAAATATGCTTTAAAGTGATGCAACACTGTATGTGATAAGAGTTTGCTTCATTACTTTATTACATTCATGTAATAATCACTGAATAATTGAGTTTTTTAAACAAAGACATAACATAGTTTACTAACAATCCAATAAAAACTCTTCCCAAACCAGGAGTGTGGTTGGTTGCGTGGCCGGAGTGGCTAAAGGAAGGCGGTAGGCAGAGGTCCTCCAACATGACAACTTTTTATTTTTCGCTGGTGCATGTTAAATGAAACAAATGGAAATCACAAAAAAACCCCAAATAACATAACTAAACAATTACCTTTTACCAACTAAACAGAAGTAAAATCAACTATACCTTAGTTAATATAACATGCACCCCGCTACATAAATCTGACCAGACAAAGAAGACCGCCCAACCAGCGTGAGCGACAACATACTAAGCAGTTAATTAGCAGGAATACTACTTGGGTTACACCCAGAGCCAAACTCGGGGGATTCTGGTTTCCCGGTTTCCCAGCCCTGGTCCACGCCACCTGGTTTCTAGCAGTGGTTGTCCCTTGTGACAGTACCCGTCTGTACTGTAATGGTTTGGACTTTTTGTGTTACGTGTTTAGTTTCCTGTTTTATTTTGTAGTTTCTCTTGTGTTGCCTGTTTGGCTTGTTTCCTCTTAAGCCGGGTTTATTTAGTTGGTGCATTTCACCTTTCTTGTTGTGTTTCTTTGTATTTATACTCCTCAGTTTTCAGTTTCAGTTTTGAGATTATCCTGCTTTGTTACCAAGTCCAGTCCTCAGTTTATTTCAGGCCTTTGTTTTGAAAGGACTACTTTAACCTTAAACTGTCGACCTAAAATTGTCCTACCTCTCCGTCCATTCAAACGCGATACCATCTCTGTCTCTCTACTCTTATATGATTTCTTTACGTTAAATACTTTTAACTGTTTCACAAACAATGTGACTGAATTGGGAAATACTTATGCTTTTAATCTTTACATCTTTACAGTGTTCACATCTAAAAGGGGTTGTACATCCTTTTTTAGTTGTTTATGAAACTTTGGGTGGTCAGAATGATATTTAAAATGTTAGAGGCAAACCTTTCTCAATGTCTACAGCATTTTCTGCCCCTCTCATCATTGTCATCATTCCTTTTTTCTTACGTGGAGTTTCTATTTGGTGAAGTACAGAGAGATGCTGACTCTGCATATTCATCATCTGAGTTGCTGTCAGTGTCACTGCTGAAGGAAGTTTCACTGCAACCTCTGAATCTTTTGCTGCTTCTAAGGTTGCAGTCCTATTCGTCCTCTCTATGTCTCCTCCTCGATGCATTTGGTCCTGCAGATCAGGGTTGTTTTTCTGGCAAAACTGCCTCATCCTTATGAATCTCATCATCACTGTCTTCAATGATAATAACTGGCAGAGGATCAGCAGCATTATACTCATCCTCTTCCTCACTGTCTTTAGTAATAAAAACTGGAAGAGGATCAGCACCAATATCTTCATCTTCTTCACTGTCTTCAATGATGATAATGTCAATTTTGTTTTGCTGCCCAACATTTCTAGGGAGGTTTTGCTCTTGAACAGTGGATCCCACAGCATCAGTAAATCCTCCAATCAGTGATGGAACAATAACGGCATACGATATAGTTTTTTCTGCTTTATTTCTTCTCATTTTATGAAAAGCTGCATCACTTTGTCTTTTTATTCGAAAACCTGTAAAAGAGGGAAGCAATAAAGTTTCTCACACATGCCCAGATATAAAAGAAAATAGAGAATGCCTAAGTATAAAGAAACAGATTATTGAGGATTTATCTGTGTTAATCTGTTTCAAATAATTGGGTAACTGCCATTATACACTAAAATATATAAAATTATCATGTACAAATGATCTCTTTTTATCAGACAAATTTTCCATTCTTGAGAAAAAGGGTAGGATAAAATTTTTTAACCAGAACTTCGAGCAGGGTGATGGAAAACCTGCAGGATTGTGACCCTTGAGGACCAAAGCTGGACACGCCTTCCTAAGAAGATAATTGTGCATCTCGAAAGATCTGTTTCTATCTAGATTTTGGAAGAAAAGTTTTTAGTATTGGTCCAGTATAAAACATTTTTCAAATCTATTGGGGATATTTCACAGTGCACAAAAATGTTGTAGGAAAATAAATGACATTATCTTATAGGTAACAACATGCAGGCTGCCTTTGTTTCACCAGAACTCGGTGGAATATTCTGCCTCTTTCTTAAAAGATCTGTTCCTAAATACTGTTTGGGAATTCTACGTTGTTGCTACAGACAACCAGACACAGTTGCAAATGATTCAGCTTGTCCATCACTGAAGAACATCACCCATTTTTGAAGTGTAACTTGCTGGTGGGCTCCACCGAAGTGAGTGTCCTTGATTTCTTTGCTCCATTTGCATCTGTAATTTGCACTGTAATCGACGTGGGCTGCAACGTCATTCTCAGTCAAGGTTT
The DNA here is from genome assembly GCA_037177515.1 of Pseudomugil tenellus. Classification (NCBI taxonomy): domain Eukaryota; kingdom Metazoa; phylum Chordata; class Actinopteri; order Atheriniformes; family Pseudomugilidae; genus Pseudomugil; species Pseudomugil tenellus. Next base: position 21,172,634 of record JBAMHX010000007.1, on the reverse strand, counting down.
CTTTCAGCTGCTTAACACGTATGAACAAATGTTGTACAAATGTATGCAGAAACGGGGCAGATTTGTCTTTGTCAGCTTGATAAGTTTCTCAGTGGTTGCAACTTTCTTCTCAAGGATTGTGGTTATAATCTAAAACTCAGTGGTGGTGCCATTCTGCAATTTTTTTGTCATTGGTATCGTCCTAGTGACCCATTCACTCCATGAGATAGTTTTATTTTTGTGGTAGGATCCACGACAACAGGTAATGTAGGATTTTTGCAGGTTTCACATTAGCCATACATGCACTCCATATTTTCCATGTCACACAGAGACAAAGCCACTGTGTCATGTGTGGAAATTGCATTTGTCACCCGAATTTCGTGCAATTTTTTGAAATTGCTGATTACATTTTCACGTGTTTTACAGACAGTTTCTCAGTCTGTAACACTTGGTCTCACAATCCAGAAGGGCCTGGAATCTGAAATAACCTCAGAAAAAATAGCAAGATGGTGATAACTTTATAACAATCTCTAATAAGACAGGGAGTACAGATAAAAGAAGACAGAAAAAAGTAGAGAAAAGAGCCGTATGCAGGAGAGAGGTTTGTATGAAATATAAGTCGCTCCCATTTTAAGACAAGTTTTGGTGTCTTGACATGTGTTATGAGGTAAAATGTATATGACGTACATTTATATAATTGTTAAAATACACCTTAATGATTCCTCCTTTTAAATGATGGACAGACTAACAACATTTGGAAATTAAAATAGCAAACTCCATTGTGTTTATTATACATTCATACATATACACATAGCTCTTAAGAACTTTTGACACCACTGGAACAAGTCTTATCATTTTTCTTTGACCTCATGCACTGTCATCTTTGTTTTTATTTTATCAACTGAAGAACCTCTATGTATCTACATGTCATAAAAAATATTTCTTTAACATAAGGATGATGTTGATTTTACAAAATGTACTGACACCTGGAGCCTGGAAAAGCATCCTCAGGCTTTTGCTAACCATGTCATGATTCAGAGGTCAGGGGTCTTGTTTCAAGGTTCTTGTTTCCAATGTAGTTTGTTGATATAGGCTTCCAAGGTCACATCACATCTAAAATTTCTGATCTTCTCAACTTTTCCTGAAATTATCCATCATTTTGCTGAGGTTTTTCTTTTGTTTCAAAGCATTATTTCTCTTGAACTCTGGCACTCTTCCTGTTGCTTTCTGGGAACCTGTTCCATCTCTCCTCCTCCCTCATTCCATAGACATTCCTCACTCTTTCCTCCCCCTCATTGCCTTCCCTCATTTGTCTAAACATCCAAATTAATGCACTGTCTTTTCCTGTAACACTGCTGGGAGAGAATCCTGATAAGTTGTCTGACCTTGTCTAAAATTGGCAGAGCTTTTTCAAAGCATATTCACTTGGTGCCGTATATGTATGAAAAGCAATATTTGAAGCTAGTTTCTAAACAGTAATAAAGACTATCTGGAACAAATATTACTTAAAAACAAATATATCTACTAGTGAATCCACCTTTTAGCCCCTTGGTATGAATCTCCATTGTATACTGTCTCTTTACTTAAATAGCTGCGTATGGATACATGAGTTTATGTGTAAATCATGTCCATTCAAGAGTTTTTAAATGTGAAAAATACAGCATCTGTCTTTGACAGTCACAAACACAGTAAAAAAAAAAAAATACAATTACAATAAAATATAAGGCTGATGCCCTGACCATGTTTTGTGCTATGTTCAGCCTCAATAGCCTAAGGAGTTGTCTTCAAGTGCATTTAGCTAAGTGGATGGTGTCAGGGGATCTACATTTGCAGGTCTAGCTTTTTGTTGTTTTTTTTTATCTGGATTGTAGTTTCTCTTTTGATTTTTGTGTGTACATTTGGAGACAGAACTTTCATTATTTCCAGAAAAAACTACAGAACTGAACATATTTTTTATTAGGTATGTTTAAAGCGGTCCTATTTGTGCCAAGGTGAAAGGCACTTATCAAAATGCTTTGGTGTTCATCTGCATGTCGAGTTGACCCTGAATTCAGTCTGCTGTGGGAAAGAGTCTCTTTACTCATGATGATACAGTTTACATAACCTTTCAGCCTCGAAGAACATGTTCCAAGATGTGTCCATTTAAAGGAACATTGTTTTAAAGTTTCATACAACTTTGAAGGGTTTGTGGATTGAGGTGTTTCATTTCAGCTAATATCACAATTCATTGCCAATTAGTGTAAATATGAACTACAGCTATCGTTTTACTCCATGTATAATGAACTGTAGATAGTCAACTTTCCCATTCCCTTTAGTGCAGGGGTAGCCAGATCCTCAAGATCACCATCCTGCAACTTTCATATGCATACACCTCAATTAAATGTTTGAATTCCCTCTTCTGCATGTCATCCAGCTCTGCAGAAGCCTGGTAATGAGCTATTCATTAGATTAAGGTGTGTTGGAGAAGGGTTGCATGTGAAACCCGCAGTACTGAACTAAGGTCCCCTCGCTTTAGTGGATCTATACTGATATCATTATGGACAATTGGGACAAGCAGGGTAGACGCCATCATAAGACTGAGACTATATTGCCCAGGAAGGCTTCTACAGGTGTGCAATAACCTACAAGTAAGCAACAGGAAGATATAATTACACCTTGTTAAAATGATTACATTTCAAGAAAAACAATAGTAATCCTTCCTATATTATATTCGCTTGTAAGGGAAGCACCACAGACCATCCATCATGTAAGGAAATCCCACCATTACTAATGGAAACAACATTTAATCTGGATTATTTCCAGTGATTAATGTGACTAAATATGAAGACAAAAAGATAAATACAAGCACCTGGTGACAGGTGACCAACTCTGATCATTAAATATTACTTTGTTATGTACTCACAGGAATGAGTATGGCCTTTTATACAGACTAAATATCTATAGTGTTCCCTTAAATTCTTAATTATTGGTGTCAAACAATAACAATAATAGATTATTTAAATAAGAAGATATTGCTGCTTTTTTAGGAATGTTCTTTAAAAAATTGTAGTTTTGCTACAGATCCATATAACAAATTATTTCAAGTGTGGTCGGATATATACTGCAGCATGGTCCTTTTATCTTAATTTAAATTGGTCTCGTAAAAAGGTCAGTGTAATTTTTTGTCTCTTTTACTATTAGACCAGACCACATTAGTGGAAGTATAAACATACTTATGTCGTATGATAGAGAGCTTCTCATGTGGTGGAGATGCTACTGGCTAGTACAGTTGGATCAGTTTGAGGGATTCAATCAAACTGGAGATGTAACATTGAATTTTTGGAATTCCACATCGTTCCAGGGCTTCACTTTACAGACAGTTTCTCTTCTTCAAAGGTCTGTGTTTTAAATTTTAGTCTGTAGAGAAGAAAATTACGTTCTTTATACTGGATTGAGAAAAATAAATGTTTTCCTAGTGAAGAACTGAAAAAGGATTTCCATTCATTTGGTGAAATAGTAGGGATGCTAAAGAGATGATTGCAGTCATGGTAAAGGTTGTTGTTCTCCTGAGTATCCCATTTCAAACAAATGCACTAGACATGTATAAGATTTGAACACTAATTTAGGCCATTTATGTTACAACACTGAATTTAAATGATGTCAGCAGAGTGCTAGTATTTGTTTGTATGAGTTATGAATTACCTTGAGGTGATTTATTGAAGACTGACGTTCTGAATATAAATATTGTTACAATACTCTCACCATGTTGTCACACACATATATTAATATGTAAATTAATCTGTCAGAATGCATTTAATATCAATATGAAGCAAACTGATCAGTTTGGATCATTTTTAAATTATGAAATGTACTTTTATACATGTTTCGTGTTTACTTCATTTAAAATGCAAAGCTTTGAATAAATTTCTCTCACACCTTAAACGTTTAAAATAAATCCTTTTTAATTTAATTAATTTTGTTGTTATAATATTTAGATACAGAACCAGAGGAAAGAAAGTTTATCAATAATTATATGCAGAAATGGATCCACTGATCCTTTTTAAAAAATGAGTAGGCAAAAGATCCACAGGGCTTGACGAGACTTTCATGCATGTCAAAAAGAAAGGCAGTTGGCTTAACCTGGACAAGAGTAGTTCATGTTAATTCATGAGTCAACAGGGGGCCTATTAAATAGAAAAAGCTCATTTTTTCCTGGAAAGAATTAGGCAAATTTTCAAATCAAGTTTCTTGTGTAGCTTTCAAAAGGCAGATGGATCTCAAATAAATGTTAGAGCAGTTAGCATGTGTAGGAACATGACAAGGGTTTTGTTATTCTGTGGTCATCCAGAACTGCTCTGAATGTTTTTAGTCAGTTTTTATGCATGTTTCTATGCATTCCTTTGCATTCATGCTATACCCAAAAAGGCAGAAAAATAAACTAGTTCAGGCATCAAGTGATGAAAAGCAGATTTTTTCCACCTCTCTTGAATGACAAGAAACCAGGAACACTTCCTGCTCAAGACTTATACTCTCTTCTGTAATAGCAAGCATGAATGACATGACATGTTGTCTACGCAGGTTGATCAGATTGTTAAACATGGGTGGCTCTCCTTTGTTGCCAAACAATATAGCAATTGTCCATGTTTAACGGTAATAGAAAAAGTGATAAACATCACTACTACTACTGCTATTCTGGTTAAATATGAACAAATGTGAGCAGGGTAGGTAAAATGCTAAAGAACAAACAGTGAGTCAGATGGAAGCTCACATTCATTGCAGCCAAAAGAATGTGTCTGCAAAGAGCCACTGATATGGGGGGGTAAGGCCATGTCACAACCAGTGATAGCTTAACTTTATTATGCAACATAATTAGAAACTTTTTGTCTCCTGAGACGGGTTAGCTTTGAGTGCAGCATCCCTCTTTGATAATCTCTACAAGGTGACATTCAAACCAAAGTGAGAGGGTTCCTCCTGGGACAGTTTGCCGAATAACACAAAAAAAACATATACTGTAAATACAACCCTGAGTTTGATTTAGCGGGCATATAAGACTGATGGATATGTGCTAGATTTAAACAAACTATTTTCTTAAACTTGATCTGAAATAAGTTTTTTTTTTCTCTACAGGGGTTTGTCTCGACTGAAAATATTCCTATCACCCACAATTATAAGAGGATTCAATGTGAAGTGAATGAAAGAAAAAGTATCATTGTAAAACAAGTTGCCTAATCACACACACAAACATTAATCCCTCCTGGCAAAGCAAACAAGCAACAGAGCATCTTGCAACAGTTGTCTTACAAGTATTTTGGTTAATTAGTAATGTAATTGCTTAAAATATTATCCTGTATAGTTAACATTAATAATTAAATATGAAGAGAGGTTCAATACTTTGTATTTGTTTACACAGCAAGAAAAAAAGGCGTTATTTAAACCACTGAGCTCAAGATTGCAGCCCGTGGAGCCCTGAGTCTTATTTCCAGCCAGCCCACTAATTACATTCACCTTGTGTCTCAGGTTTTTACAACAGTCTTCGTTAGTTGGCCAAAATGAAACACCAGCACTGAGCCAATCATTCACAGACTCCCCTCAGTGCCTCTTTCACTCTTTCGCTCTCTCATGCCCTCATTTCTCACAACCTGGATTCCAGCGATCAGTTGTCCCGGCAACAGCGCTGGCTACTGTGCCGCCACGTGCAGAGTGCTGCCAGGTCAGGATAAAAGTGCCTGGAGGGGGTAATGCAAATCACCCTTTTACACCCCATCAGAGATTCCCATAGAAATCCCAGGCATAAGCCTGCCCCTGGGTGCTTCTCCCAGCAATGCTGCAGCACCTCCACATGTTATTCACAGTTTGGTGTGAAAGATCTCCGTCACTTACTTTGAACCTGTTTCACATCTTATTTTTCCTTTCCCCTAAAAAGTCATTTTAGAAATGGACTGAATGTTTTACTTGTTTCTTTGTTGCTGCTCAAATTAATATTTACTGGAACAATATTACTTTATTTAACATAAAAAATCTGAACTTTCCAAGTCAAACATTCACTCAACATATTCATGCTATGCAGACTTGCACAATGTTGGTCAACAGCTGAAATATACACCCCCCCCCCCATTTCTAACGAACTTTGGACATGTGTTAAAAATAAATAATAACAATACAACTGTACAATTCTTCATAATTAGATGCAGTTAGATCCACAAGACAAGATATTCAATGTTTAAACTGTTCAACTATCTTTTTTTTTGCACAAATATTCACTCATTTTGAATTTGGTGCTTGCAACACATTCGAGAAACCCGGGGACAGGGTCACGCTTAACACAGTGTTACATCATCTTTTCTTTTATCAACACTTAAAAACCAAACTGAGAACACTAATTTTGAAGGGAATTATTTTCCTGTCTTGCTTGATATAGTATTTCATGCTTTCTTTATAATTTGCAACACATTTTCAATCTAAGACAGGTCTCAACTGCAGGCAGAGCAGTTTAGCATCAGCATTGCAAAGTCACATTGTTAACATGCAGAATGTGGTTTTGCAATGTCTTGATGAAAAAAAGCATGTCCATGAAAAAGACGTTGCTTAGATGACAGTATGTGTTGCTCCGAAAACTTTTCAGCATTAATGGTGCTATACTGGAGAAAGTCATCCATGCTCTAGGCGCTAACTACTTGGCTTGGCAATATCCCAATGTGATTGGAAATGGGGTTGTACAATTGTGGTGTGTATATCTGTCTCTTCTTTATGTATTTTTTGTTTTCTCCATCCCTTTCTCTTGTTTTCTTGTTCTGTTTCTGTCGCCTCTGGCCGTGTCCAGCAGCGCATCGAAATCTTGACGAATGATGATGTAACTAAAATAAATAAAGAATTCAGATCATCAAGAGGAACTTTGTATATTCATATATACATATGATTCCTCTTGACAAAGCAAAATTGTTCAGCTAGGCACAACAGACAGATCCACATTATCAGCCTGTTTTAATGCTGGACAAGACAAGTTTTAAAAAATAGGTATTGGGGTTGTGCATACAATACACGAATAAGATGATTCATCTCTGTTGGAATGAAGAAAGTTGAGTTTGTAAGAAAGCACCTAGCAAGGAAGGAACACATACGATGCACGTGGACACAATTAGTCTATACCATGATTCTGTAGTCATGTGCCACAGCAGTGCAAATACACGTACAAACACTCATATGTTGTGTTCTACGATGTCTTCCATGGTATTAACATCAATCTGGTTGTTGTTGAGGAATTAGCAACCTTGTGCACTGCAGCTTTCAGGCTCCTCCATAATCTCTCTTGCAAACTTTGTGTGAACTCCGGTGAATATAATGCCTTCATTCAGGAGCAAATAGCATGTGGAACAATAACACAAAGCAGAGTTTGTAGTTCAAAAGCTGCCAAATAAATGCAGGCATTGGGAAATTTAGATTTTGAAAATGACAACAGCAATGTTATAATGCAGTAATGTTCTTTTGTATTAAATCTTTTAATAATGCAGTGCTCTGATGACTACGCTGAGCATGAACAAGTCAAATCGGTCAAGTTTCAACAGATGTTCATGAAAGTATTATGTTTGATTTAACAGTTTTACTTATGGGGATCCTCCACGCTGGGGGCTATGCTTACTCAGTCTGCAGGGTTGTTGCAGTTGGAGTCATCTATTTTTAGGTGGCTGGGGGGGCCTGGACTGTTCCTGTGGTGGCAACCTCCGTAGTCATGGAGTTTGGTGTGTGCAAGTTGGTGTGTGTGAGAGTCAGTGAAAATGGCAAAAAGCATTCACTTATTTAGTACTTTTAGTTTCATCTCTCAATGACCAAAGCAGCAATTCACCCATTCACACACACATTCACACACCCATTCACACACACATTCACACACACATTCACACACTGGCGCTAGCGTGCAACTGGAGGTCAGTGTCTTACTCAAGGACACTTTGACATGCTGACTTCAGGAGTGGGAACCGAACTCGTGACCCACTGATCATCAAACTGCCACACTACAACCGCGCCACAGTCATATAAAATGTTTTATTTGATATGATATATTAATAACTTCATTAGTAAACTTGAGAAGTAAATGAACTAAACTGTTGACATAGTCTGTTATTTCTTCCTCTTGATTGTTTGAAAGTCACCATTACTTAAAATGATGCTAAGTAAGCAAAAGCCCGAAGAAATATTAAAGTTTTTTGAGATACTAGTTTACACTTTAATGTAACAAATAGGATGTTGCCCTGTGATGGACTAAAGACCTGTCCAGTGTGTACACCGCCTCTCGCCAAGTAATTAATGCGATAGGCTCCTCCTACCCGCTACCGTTTAGTAGAAAAAGCAGTACAGATAATGGATGGATGGAAACAGGGTAGTGGTTAGTCTTTTTCCCAGTGTCAAATTCATTCCCCACCATATTCTGTCAGTCTCTCCACGTCACCCTGTCCTCACACTGTTTGTTTAAAGCACCCCGTTTCGCCATCCCAATCCTCTCTAGCTGTGACAGTACATAGCGTTGCTTTTGGTTGTCAAACAAAAGCAGATGCATGGTGCCTGGGAGAAATTACAAACTCTTGTCAGTCAACACAAACATGTTCTATTTTATACTCAAGGTTGGTCAGAATGCGTTTGTCTACAACAGCACAACAGGAAAAAAAAAGTATCATACAGCAATGCCTTAAATTACACATGATAATTCACTGTTTTATGTTGCTGCCTTCACATCTGAGCATCAGGAGTGATTCTAACTCTTTACACATACATTGTCCAGAGTGAAGCTTTAGAGTTTAATGGAGTGTCTGCAAAACCTTCAGTGCACACAAATAAAACCTTTTACTGTTTTTTCTGTGGATGCACTACAGTGTGAACATTGCAAGGTGGCAAATATGCTTCATGTCACATTGAAGTGAACATGATGAGTTCAACTCCCTCTGTGTCTCCTCTTGGCCATGTCAGCAGGAGCAGATCTGACACCTGTATAACGGTTTACACATTTGCAAAGTCCACCCACACACGTTCAATCTGTGTCACTCTTTGGATTCCTTTTTTCCAGTCAGTGTTCATCAAACTTGTGAATACTTATTCTGACCTTGAGTAAACCAACAACCCTGCGAAATAATCCTCACAGAGAAGTGATGGAACCTCGTTGGGAGATCTGTAGGGAAAGAGTGACTGTTGGAAAACACTCATTGACTTCTTTTTCTTATTTATCTTCATGGTGGAGGTTCCAGAGAAAGGGATGGCACAAAGAGCAGTGTGGTGTGATGGTTCTGCATGTTAGAGAGCGGCTGTGATCATGACTAGCAGTGCCGAGACAAAAGTAAAGGGAAACGATGACAGGACCAGAGACAAGAGGAGCAACGGTAATGCATGTCACATCGATGAGACCACACCAAGAGAAGTTAGGAATGGGGTCAGCTCTGCATGCTCTCTCCCAGTATCTTAGCTCTCTAACGTTTGGTCTTTCTTTGTCTCTTTCATCCTGTCCTATCGGCTTCTGTTTCACTCTGAAGCTTCAGTGAGGATGTTTTTTGATTGATTTGATTGTATTAAAGTGTTAAAGTATTAAAGTTTTTCTTTCCTACCAAATCTATCATTCATTAAATAGAAAATGTTGCAGTCGGCCTGATTTATATACATTTTAAGATAAATATGAAGAATTTCAGCTCTCACTACATAGATGGAAAAAATGATGAAGAATGAAGAGTAATCTTTTTTGTTTACAGTGATCTCGTGTAGCTTTATTGAACCACAAGATGCAGTAAAAAATAATGAAATTGAATGTGTTGTGTTAAAAAATATGAGTGAAGAAGTAATTTACAAATAAGTATAATACAAATGCTATAAAGTGCATACCTATTGCAATATTAAAGTATTGCATCTCTGTAACAAAACAACACTGCAGAGCAATACAATGCAACTATGTGGCTCTGCAATGAAGGAACCAAGGTGCTAAACTGGCCTGAGTGATACCAAAAACTGCTGAGCTGCATATAAGCCAGCTTTTTGTGAAAATAAATAAATAAACTCACAGAACTGATCCACTTAGTTCCCAAAGTGTTATGACTCTTGTAAAATGACTGTACAACACAGCAGCAGAGTCCCCTGTCTGTCCCCTTATTGTTGAAGTTTGTTGTATTTTACTCTTTAACACTAATGTGAAGTGAATGAGATTTTGGTCTGTTTTGAAATATGGTTGTATTTTATTTTTTATTTTTAAATATATTATTCTGGTACACATCCATGTTTCAGTTTTTTCAATATTATGTTTTTTTTAGAGTAATGGTTAGATAATCTTTATATCGTGTATATATAATGCTGAATAAGAGTTTCCACTGAAATTCCTTACTTTGATGTCATCTGATTCAAAGCAGTCCTCTTAAATATGTGTACTCACTGATAAATTTGACCGAATATCAGACTTAATATAACATTTTTATGTTCATTTTGTGGGTCATATATATAAATATTTATTTAATTTTAAAGATATCATTAGGGCTGTAAGTGGTGCATGGATTAGTGCTACAGCCCTGCAGCCGGAAGGTTGCTGGTTTGAACCTTGGCTCTGGTAGTGGCTTTTCTGTGCGTGGTTTGCATGTTTTTTCTGTGTTAGCATGGGTTCTCTCCAGGTACTCTGGCTTCCTCCCACAGTGTTAGGTTTGATTGGGTATTCTAAGTTGTCCTTTGGAGTGAGTGTGCCTGGATGTTTGTCTGCTTGTTCGTCTCTCTGTGTTGCCCTGTGATGGACTCCTGAACTGTCCAGGGTGCCTCTTGATGACTGCTGGAAAATGCTCCAGCTACTCGCTGCTCTGAATTTGATGAAGCGGTTTGGAAAATTGATTTTTTTTTCCCTTTGTTTTTAAAACTACTTTTTTATTTATTCCACTTTTTCTTTTATAGACACCGCATAGATATCATTGTAGTACCAGCAAACTAATAGTATTTTCAAGTTCAGTTACTTTGATTTACAATACATACATTTTATTTCATGTGTACTATCCACTCGAAACATGTTCTCTGCACACTTTACAATTTAAAACCAACAAAAAGAGACTTAATTTAGTATCATAAACATAAAACAAATCATAAAACAATGCCAAAATAAACTATCAAAACATCTCAGCTTTTCCCCTAATTATTAAATTATTATTAAAAACAAAAGTAGTAAGGTCTATCTTGAACACAGCGAGTCTGTCTGCCTCCCTCACCCAAGCTGGAAGCTGGTTACATTAGAGTAGGCCTGATAGCAGAAGGATCTCATTCTGCTTCTGCAGACTTCTGCAGGAATCATTAATAGACCTGCATTTTAAGAGTAAGGACTTCTGAAGGGGCAATAAGTCATTGTGATCCACCTGAGTAAGCTGGTGCTTGATTGGTAAGGGTTTTATATATTAAGCAAAGAGTTTTAAAATGTATTCTAAATTTCACAAAAAAAACCAGTCCAGAGAGGCTGTTATGGGAGATATGTGATCCATTTTCTGGCATCCATTGTTACCTTTTTAGCAGCATTTTGAGCCAGATGGAGGGACTTTAACCCTATGAAGCCAGATGTATGTTAATTGATACATACAGTTTCTGAGACATTTTCCCTTCATGGTCTAAACAATCCTCAAAATCCTGTAGTGCACCACATGATACCGGTCTCCTGCATCCTGGTGGATACCAGAAAGCCCAAGACAACAGCAAAATAATTTGACTTATCACATGGTAAATGCTCAAAATACCAAATAAAAGAAAAAAATGTTTGGTTTTGTCTTTTTTTAAGTTTATGGGGTTTTTTTTAAGTTTCAGCCAGATGTTAGCTTGAAATATGGCTGAAAGTCTGAAGAAACTCTTAATATTTGCTGGATTACGGCTCTCGAGGACCGGAGTTAACCACCCCTGGCCTAATGAAAGCATACATACAGCAAAAAGAAATGGTCCGAGCACAGAACCCTGTGCGACACCATGTCTAGTTTCTTCACTCTGAGGTTTCATCACTAACATGTACAAACTGAAATCTTTCAGATAGGTAGGACTTATAAAAGCTCAACAAGGTTCTTTGAGTCTCATGGTCAATAGTGTTGAGACAGCTCTCAGATCAAACAAAACCAAGACAGAGAGGAGACCTTTGTCTGATTTATAACTTTTACCAGTGCTTTATCTGTGTTGTGATGTACTCTGAACCTTGACTGAAAATCTGCAAATAAACTATAGTTAATCTTAACCGATGTATTTTACTTCTCTCCACACTCAACCAACCAATTTCCAAGGGACGTCACTCTGGGTGTCCAAAATCTCTCTGCAACCTGCTGCTGACGAGCTGCACAGAGAAGGTTAGAAAGAAAGAAAAGTGCTAATCGTTCCCTCACACCGTCTACCCCTCCACCCTTCCCCTTCCTCTCTGCTCCTTCCTACCTCCTTCCTCTCATTAAAATAACTTGGGGAAAGGTGCCCTGCATACTGATCCATTGTTGCACACTCCTAATTGAACATGAGTATTCTTAATGTACCATCATTCAAATGCTTAGTCTGTGTACTCTCAGCTGCTGAGTCCAAATTGCCCTCTATGCAGCATTTATCTTAAACTCTTCCACTGAACCTCTATTCAGCTTTCAGTAAAAAGGAGGGAGGGTGTTGTGGCAGATTTTTAATGTGCAGGCATGGGGGGAAAAACGACGTTGACTCTTAATACAACAGCAGGAACAAAAGGTTCAGTTGGTGCCAGCTGGGAGTTTCATCATCGGGGCGAAGTGAGAATACGAGAGAGCAAAGCAGTTGTGAGAAAGAGAAGCTAGAATTTAAAAAGTTACTGGACAGGATGGGGTTGGTTGACACAAATAGCATCGCAAGCAGGGCCACAAATTAGACGGGCAAGAAGTACCACAGCAAGGGATTTGACAGCTGGGGCCCCGTGTGCAATGCCACTTGGGGATTAATGGGGTTTCAGGATCTGACACATAGGGGATGAGCGTCATGGGCAGAATAAAGAGCAATGCAGGGATTAAAGAGCTTCAAGACACTCCACCAACACTCATCAAGGGCTTAAAGGGCTATAGATATTATTAATGAAAGGACTGAGACAGACGGAGTGAAAGAGAGAAAGACTGGGGGTCATCTTTTTTTATTATACTCAACCTGCCTCCCCCTTACTGTGCCGCTCAGATTATTATTGATCAGATATTCCATGCACATTAAAAGTCAATGAGAGGCTGGCCAAAGAGGCTAATTCTTTATGTGTTTATCATTCAACATAACACAAGGCAAAGCAGACAGAGATGGCCAGCATCTGAACGATGCACTGTATGTTCAATTCATGCCACCCTCTGAAGATTAGGTCTGAATAATTCATCTGAAAGTCGTGGTGAAAATGCCAAACGCACATTTGAATATTTCTACGCTTCTGTATGGGTACAGTGGAGAAAACAAGATAGTATTCATTGTGGTGTGTATGTGGGTGTTCTGCTGGGATATGTGTTAGGTATCAAATTCTGCATTCAGATGCTGGATATGCATGGGGTGATCTGCGGGGCCATTACGCTGTGTCTTGTTTTACAAAGAAGAAACTGCTGAGATTTTTCATAAAAACAGACTGTTTCTGTAGATATATATAGGAACGGCTCCTACAGTGTGTCTGCACAACCACTATAGGGACTCATCATTGAGATAACCTTTGATCCAGTAACTCAGCATACTAAAAACAAATCTATTGAGGTAATATGAGTTTAAAGACTATAAACGTTTTGTGTTAACTCAGAAGTACCAATTTGTGGCTTTTTCCATGTTACTGATACTGCTTGGAGCCAAATGAGACATCCTGTACAGGAAGGAATCGAGAGATAAAGTCTGGCTGTTGTTTAGGAACATGCAGTTATCGTCGTCCCCCTCTCCCAGCTCAGAGATCCCTAATGGAGTCTTTATCATGAAAGAGTCGAGTACTTATCACTAGTTTACTGCCACAGATCAAGAACATAACTGGATTTGCCAACGGGAGAAAAAATGCTCTTTGATAAACTTTAGCTGAAGTTTAAAGAGAGCACATTTGCGTCCACAGTTAGGTCTCGATTATCTTCTCTGGTTGTATCATCATTTTTATCCGTGGGTGTACGACTGGTGTACTAGTTTAAATATGTTTTGTGCATGTCATAGTTTACTTAAGTGGTGACTTATATGCAGATACATAATGCAGAAAAATGTCAGACCTTTATTTAATTTAGTGATAATGCACATGCAGGCCTTCAGCAACTCCACGGACAAGTTTAAAGGTAATATGGCAGAATGCGCGCAACTGTGGTAAAGAGGAAAAACTGTCATAAAAGCAAACAAAACAGGCAGGAGCAGAACTGAAACAATAGCACAGAAACCCAGATTTCAAAAGAGCGGGAAGCAAGGTTAAAAAAATAAAGTAACGGTAGTAAAAAAAATTACACGGCTATGATGTAAATCGTCTAAACCTCTTCAGCTGCTTCATCATATGCTTGTAAAAGTTGTTGTCTTGGTTTTTTGTATTTATAGAGGCTGAAATCTAGCAGCTCTTTAGCAAAATACTCTGACAGCACTGTGTTCACTGGAAATTAACAAACTGGGTTAAGGTTAGCATTAGGCATTCAGTTGTTATAGTTACTAGAAAAGTTGCTAAATTGTGCCAAATTTTTGAGAAAAAAAAAGATTAAAAACATCATGTGTTTCATTCCATTATAAGTAGGTGGAGTATATGGAGGTCATAGTGTTTGTTGCATCTGGAAAAAAGATTGTTTGTGTTTGTGTTGTGGCATATAACCCAGCTCACATCTAACTGTGCCTTAGACGCCACACCTTTTCATCCTGTACCCTGCAATTGTCCTTGCAGATTCCTACAGCTTCTCCTGGATGGATGTGTGGGTGGGATGTGGGGGGGATGTTCTTCTACTTTCTCTTCTTTGAATGAACAGAAAAAGAGCTCATAAATTGTTCTTGTATGCATGAGGAGCAAGAAATGTAAAAGTATGTGTGCAAAGTTGTATCAAATTACTGTAGCTCTTGCATTCTGATTGATGTCACACAGAAGTGCCTTGTTGCAATTACGATGCTCCTGTAGTCTTGTCGAAGCTGAACTGCTCGTACCAAGATTTGTGGTGACAGGTGCATGGGAGAATTTAATTTACAAGAAGAATCTCTCGTAGAGAAAAAATTGGAATTTCTATGAAACAGTTTGCTGTAATTGCACCAATGATGTACTAGTTCATATATATTTTTTTAAATTCTTGATGTGGAAGTCTTTACAACAAGCTGTAGAAATCTGAACACAGCTTAACTGCTTCCGAGATGACAACACACAGCTAAAAAATTTAATCCTGAGCTTAGTTGACAATAAATCTGAAAGTGTGACCCTAAAGTGAAAGCATTAGCATTGCTTCAGAGCAAACATTGGGGAAGGCAGAGGGGTAGTCATTACTGCATCCCATTTTCATATTGAGATTTTAATCATCTGCTACAGTATTTCTGATTGATGTGTGTGTACATGGTGTGTGTGGGGGGGGGGATATGTGCACAAACATATCTGCGCACATGGGGGGGAGGGTTGTAATACATCTTTGTAATTAGTCTCATAATTATAAGGTAATAAACTGCATTACACGTGGGAAAGTGATCTGTCTCTGGGAAAATGCAATTACACTGCTGAAATGTGTTGTTGTGACAAAAATCCGAGGCAGAGTGGAGCTTTGCACTGCTAAACCAACATGCGGGACGCTGACTATTTTCAATGTTGTCTCAACAAATGACGTGCATAAAGATGCCAAGGCAGTTTAAATAGGCTGCTTTATAGGGAACAAAGTGTACGTTCAGGTTTACCTTGGATTAAATTACCTCTGCTTTTCAGTTTCTGCTGAGTTTTTTTCTCTTAAACCCGTCTAGACTTTGCAGCCCCACATCTTTAAATGCTGATACACCAGCAGCTCCTCATTCTCATCAATCTGGTTGAAGTGGTTATATCAGACGGCCACTGAGTTAGTCTAAATTGGCTTTGGCTCTATTAGTTCCAACAGTGCTCATTATAAGCAGCCAACATCTAGCCTGCAGGGCCAGACCTCTGCTGCTCCACCACCTGCTAGTTCACTGACCTCACACGTGTCCACACGAGCATAATGTCGTTCTCACCGTCTCCCTCGCGCTGCCACTACTGCTTCCATTTCCATATCTTTGATTAAGCCAGCAGGTTGTTCAGGTTGCCACTGAGTACATCTGCTTTCATAGCAGGCACCCACAAAGGATGATGGGATGCTTATCAGCTGGAAGGGAAATAGGAAGTCTCAGTTCCTTTCATTGGGGGGCAGGTTGTATAGCAGACGTAGGGAGGTTTTGTCATAACAACATGAAAGTGGAAATGTCAAGCAAGTCCTGTGGCGTAAAGAGAAATGATTTAGCAGATTTAATATGAGTTAGTGCAACGCCTGCGTGTGCGCACAAATGCATTAGCAGGGTATTGAAATATCAATAAGTTTATTAACTGCTCACATATGTGCACAGTGCATGTAAATGAGCACAGAGCAAAGGTTATGTTTGCTTACATTTACACACACACAGCTACACACAGCAAATGTCGCGTGGTGTTATAACCTTTTCCAACAATGTGGAGACCTTTTTTCCATTCAGCGGCAGTGGTCTCAGCCTGGACACAGGTACAACGCCTGGGAGTCAAGCTCCTATAAACTAATGGATCATTGATTTTTCTTAGATAATATGGTATTATATTAATGATATATTAATACTATAATAATATTAATATATTTTATAAGGACAACTTGCCGGTTAGTCATGCAGGTTACAGCGTTGGAGCATGTAGCAAGATTAAAAACAACACATTTTAACGGAAACTGGAAACACTGTAACTGGAAATAGGTTCTATATTTTAGACTACATAATATTTAACCTTTTTCAAGCTGTCACTTATGTAGTTAGAGTAACATGAACTAAACTGCTGTCTATTATCATTTTTACATCATTTTTCCTCCTACATCCTATCTGGAACTCGTTCAAACCTCATTTACACCAGGGCAGTCCGGGGGATGGGGCATGCTCATAAAGGTTGTACCTAAATTTGGTTTGATTGTTTTAATGTTGCACTTTGCTTAAGTAGAACAACTCATCACAGTCAAATTTTTTGTTTGGGTATTGTCTGAGGCAACCTCTGACTAGGAAGAAAAAAAAGAAAGAGGAAGAAAATCCAGGTCATTGATTGGCCAGGAACACAAAGTAAAATCCTTACTCTTCAACTGTTTTGTTCATTGCAGGTAAAAAATGAAGCAAATTTATGCAGCTTTTGTGGGTCTGTTTTCACCGTGGTGTACAAACCTAATATGGTTTTCAGAAGAAGCTACCAAAAATAAACCAGACGCCACATCATTTCCTCTCTGTTGTGCACTGAATACTCCATGTTCAATCATACCTCTGTGAACTGCACCATGGTGTGGTTGCTTAGTTACCACAAACAAATGGCTCCGTCCATGGAAGCAACCAGGAATTATTTAATAAAAAGCAATCAGCATATTTGTGAATGCTTCCTCTGTTTCAGCCTTGAAAAAGTACCAAAGATCTTCCTAAATATTTCCATAAAAATGGAATTTAA
>JBAMHX010000007.1:21138618-21154989 GCA_037177515.1 Pseudomugil tenellus | reverse complement strand
GATGGATGGATGGATGGATGGATGGATGGATGGATGGATGGATGGATGGATGGATGGATGGATGGATGGATGGAAAACTAGGATGGTCATTTTACCCCTATAGGGGGTTCACTTTACTTGGTTCAACTTACCCCTAACTTGGAGCAAGTTGACTCAGAAGAGTTATTTTTTAAAAAGTAATTATTTTGGTATTTTTGTCAGAGAGGCATTCTAATCATTTCGTTTGATAAGAGACATCCTCAAATAAAGGAATATGTTTTCATTATAATTCTTAGTCAATTCTGTTAACGTCCAGGGCAACATAACTAAAAGGGGCTCATCTTACCCCCCCTAATCCAGGTCAGGTCTGAGAAGGATTTTGGCTAAACCTACATTTTAAAAGCTGTTTTTAGATGAATGAAGACTCCAAAAGTTTTGCGTTTTTATACTTTTACTTGCAGTGTGGACATGTGTACAACCTAGCACTGTATCAAGGTTGAACACCTTATAACAATTTACAGCAACACAAGAGCACCACAAGGGGCTGTTTTACTTCACATTGTACCCCTCAGACCTCCAATATAACTCTGAGTTTATCATCTGCAGAAATGGAGTGTATCAATGATAGACAAGAACCTGAGTACAGAGAACTGGTCACTCAGATTGTGAGCTGGTGTGCAAACAATCACCTCATCTTGAACACTAACAAATCAGAAGAAATTATTGTTGGCTTCAGAAGGAACAGAAGTAAATAAAATACTATTTACACCGTGAGAAGAGGTGGAATAATGGAAGTTAAGGCAAAACAGAGACTGGAAATGCAACACAGAGGCATCTACAGGAATTGAGAGGAGACTATAGTTCTAAGTGCAATCAGCTTTGTTGGGACCGCAGCGTCATGGCCAGATACTGCAGGATAGACTGATCGAAATGGTTGGTTCTGTGCTGGGAATAACTCTGGGCCGTGCAGGAAAGGATGCTGCACAAGCTGCTAAAGATTGAGAATGTTTCTTTGCATCTTGACAAAAAAAAGTGAAGAAACAGCAGTGTTCAGGCTGGCAGGTACCAGAGATCATTTCTGCCAGTAATCAACACTTTCCAAACTAAAACATTATCATCTTTTATTAAAATACGTAGTACAACATTGGGATTTCTTTTGAGATTGATTAAGTCTTTTTCATTAGTTCATCATTCAATAATTTATTCATTGATTCATTCAAAATGTGCTAAAATGGCCATTTTGGAGATCACAACTCAACTATTTATTCTATGTTTTTTTCTGCTTCTCTTCCTTGACTGAAATAATCTCCACATGTTGTACATTTGATTAAATAAAGATTTAGAGCTACAGCTGCATTATTCTAAATAGATATTCTTTTTTCCCATTTTTACCATGTGGCTTCTTTGTTTATTCTTCCCTTAAAACACATATATTAATATTTATATATTTTCACAAATCTCACAGATGCTCCCTTTACAATGAATCCAAAAATATTCAAACCTTGTTTTTAAACAGAATCTGCAAAAATAAGCAAATGGTTGAGTTGTAGTTGATAAGCCTGGGAGGAAAAACATGTTTCTACCAGCAATGTGAAGCGATTTAATGGGCTTGTTTTAATGCATGCAGGTACATAAAACAACAACACAACAAAATAGTTGTGTTTTATTAGAAAACATGGTTTTCTCTGAAGCACCTCAAGTGAATCTAAAACTAGAAATTCACACAGAGAAGTGAACAAACAGTGAGCATTATAATCAGATGTGGAAATATTTAAGTCACAGTCATGATTCAGCTGAATCTATAAAACAAACCTAAGTGGAGGGAGTAGAAGGAAACTAAAGAACAAATTTAAAAAGAGACTTTTTTTAAGGTGGGGAGTTTTTCAAACCACAACTCCATCCCTGACAATGTAGAGAAGCACAAAAGCAACATCATTAAAATTACACAGGCGAAAACTGATAAGCGCTAATTTGATTCTCAGGAAGGATGTTTTCAGAGACAGCCCCTGTGAGGACGCTCTTCCTCAACTCCTCTTTTCTTAGTTTTTATGGGTATTTGCTACATTTCTAAGAGTTCCATGTTTTATCGTATATAAATTTAATTTGCAAAAATGTACATAAGGGTTCTTTTCACCTCCTGAAAGATTAACTCTGTGTGAAGACGTAAAATACTTGTCAGCATTAGAATAAAATAAAGACTGTCACTGGGAGAAAGAAATGATGAGCACTTATGTAACGTCATCCTTATAAAAAGACCTAAAAATGGCATAAATTGCTAAATTTGACTTGCCGCTAATTTGAAATTGTATGACTTTCAATATGTTTATCTGCACAGTGTAAAGTCAGCAATGCTACGGATCCAGGGCAGGAAATCCTGTGATGACTAAGAATGAGACGAATGTTGATTGCTACTGAATCAGCCTTCCATGAATAACTGAGCTGACAAACAGGTCAAAGAGCCTGAAGGCAACAATTCTCAGTCAAATTCCAGCTCAGATATGAGGGTTTAATAAGCCCTGTTGTTTCTGTACAATGTCTCAGGTCATAACTCAAGGCTCTTCTCCTTTCTTTGTTGCTTGTTTTCTTCCATCTTCTCTCAGAGAACAGGGTCGCTTTTTCTTTCCTCTGGTCCTTTTCTTCTTCTCTGGTTCTTGCTTATATAAACTAGACAGACTCGGCTGACTGGACATGACAACACAAACTAGAATAGTGGCTGGATCCTTTCTGGGGAGCCTCTCATCAGCTCCTGTTGTCCCGTGTATTAGCGCTCTACTACTAGTCAGATCAAATCAGAAACATTGTTAACACTGCCTCACAGCCATCCTTCCACATTGTATCTTCACAGCCTCATTTGCTGCATTGTCTTGTTTCCTTGTTATTTCTTTTGTGCCGCCATGGTTTCATGAGACTGATCAGTGGTTTCCTCAGTTCGAACTCTTAATAGCAGCTTTACTTTTACAGTCTGCTGCTCGGCCCTGAAAAAAACACACATTTGTTGAGGAAAGAGGACAAAAACACATGGGAAGGGTGTGTTTGCATGTATTATAGCATAGACTTTAGATTCAACTGTTGTGCAGCTGAAAGCAGGCAGACAAAAGGCAAAGAGAATAAAATAATAACATGTAAAACTCAGCTGTGGAAATAGTTGCTTTGAAAAGGGGGGAGGAACCTGTGGAACTACATGGGACTGGGGAGGGATTGGACTTTGCTATTGTTCTGCTGAACAAACAAACGATCATCCTACATCCGGACAAGAGAAGAATCGCAGCGCAGCACCAGTCTGAGGCCAACTGTAAACACAGCCCAGACTGTGTCAGACTGGTGTCAGCCCCATATCAATCATTTACTCACTGCAGAAATATGTCAGTGAACTTAAGATTACAGGGAGACTGGAAAACAGAAACAACTAACTAAACTAAAATGAACAGTGTAAGTTACAGCACTTTAGATTAGTGACTAGTAATGAACGCAGCGCACTTAATTTAGGAATTACACAAGCTTCTGGAGTTTAATGATTGTTTCTCTATCCAGAGAAAATGGAAATGACTAAGAAAGACATGATTCAGGTGAGTGGGCAGTGGAAGCAAACACAGCACTCTGTCCCAGAAGATGAGTTTTTAGGCAACCAGAGATTTTCTCCTTTTTAACTATTAACAAGAAACATGACCAGGAAGTAGCTTGGCATCTAAATGACACTTTTATTCATAGCAGTGTGACAGATTTTGGACGTAGAAATACCTGAAACACTCTCTTGTTCAAATACTTGTATATCTATTTTGCCATCTTGTCTCACAGCCACACTCTTTTCCCCAAACAGGAGCTGGTAAATCCCACATTTTAACTGGTTGAAGAGGCATCTTACACTGGAGCATAAACAAAAGTGATTGTAGTTCAGTGCGGCCCCTGCAGTAAGGTTGAAACATTCAATTATAAACGTGCAAACCCTGAAATTGGCACAAAAAACCCTCAAAAATTATTTTTCATACCTGAGTGTTCATCCCACATGGATCACAGTCTAACGGTAATTCAAGGCCATGTCTAAAACATCCCCCCACTTCCTGTAGACCTGTTAGACGCTAAGTTCAGACATGCTGTTTGTACATAACAGCATTTTCTAAACGGGGTGAGTTTGATTGGAGTCCCGGTTTGTCCCCATCTTCTGATGTGCTGCCTGTTTAGTTTAAAGGGTGTGGGCTTTCCTCCCACCCGTCGAAGGAAACACGTCTGAGTTGCTGGCCAAAATCCGACATGAATAAAAGTCAAATGAAAAGCTTTCCCACGGCTTTGAAATAACTCGCGTGTCCTTAAATGAGGCTGCAAGTGGACGTTTTCTGAAGTGGTTGGAGTTCTTTTTTGGATAGACAGAAAAGGGACATTTTATTTCTTGGGTTTTTTTTTTTGCTTACCTTTAGAGTTTTACCTTTAGCATTTCCAACCCTGCATAACTTCTGCAGTTTCTAACCTCATGTCCACACCAAAGGAATTACTTTCTCCCACAGAGGTCACCACTCCTGACCTTTCCAAAAGGCTTCAAATGAAGTGTACAAATCAATGTGTGAGCCATCTTCTATTAACTTTAATTTATGCACATTCTCACCTTTTCATCTTATTTTTAATGTCATTAAAATGACTCCCTGAATGGTTATTTAAATAAAAGTACAGGGTAAGGTGTTATAATGTTACATAATATTAAATGATACGCAGACATCAACAGAGGAAAGAAAATGATGAAACATGACAGTTTGTGAAACCAGGCCGGAGGGTTTGTCCCTTCACATCACAGTGTGTGTACCTTGATGTGAAAAATGCAAAGTGTGTTTTAACAACTTGTGGCAAGACTTGCTGTGTGATTCATATGCTATTTAATGAAAACATACTGCTTTTACCTCCAGCACACCTTCTGATGGAATAAAGCAACAGTTGTCCATTGATTGAAGAGGATGCGTGTGGATTGAGCTGAAAGGACACATAGGGACATGAGGGTTTTTGACAGTGTCCACAAACATGGAAATATCCAAAGTGGGCCCTGTAATGGACTGGGATCTCTCCTGAATGCTCCCTGGCCTTCCCAGACAAGCTGCTGGGACAGACTCCTCTTCACCACCATTCCCAGTGTTTCTTAAATGTATTTTGTTAATGTTTTGTGGTGAAGAATACCCATTCAGATTGTCTTTGAGATAAGCATATGCAGTGTCTTTTGATAAGGAACCAAAAGTTGCTTGCAAGAAATCTCCAAAGATAAGCTTTAAACTTTTTCAACCACTCAAACTGCACTTGAAACAGGACATGTATGTGAACGCAGCTGAAACCTGAAGGCTTTCCCCCTAATTATAAATCCACTTTCATAGGATTTGCTTTATATTTACTTTGAGAAGAGGACATAAAATTCATACATTTGTGCAGAGAAAAGCTAATTAAATGTCATACAGGACGTATGTAATTCATTTTCCGATATGTCCCACATGATGAAAACTGGGAGCTAATATTCACAATTCCACTGGCAGCCACCTTAATACTCCGTCGGTGTTGTTCCCACTCTGAGTGGTCCAAAAATAAAAAGTCTGATTATCATAAATATGCATCAAACACAATTCATCTTTCATCGCCGTGGCAGACTACAGAGATTTGAAGAAATGTCCATGTGTCCATCAGTTTTCTACTTGTTCTGATCTATTGTGGGTCCAGTGGGAAATGACCTGATACAAAATGACAACAGCATGATCTCCCAGCAAATATTGCCAGAGGAAAATGCTTTGGTAAAAGTTACTGACTACAAGGGCTGTCATCATCCGCTTCCTCTGAAGCTCGGGAGGGGGTAAAAAGAAAGAAGAAAAAAGGAAGCAGCAGTCAAAAACAACCATGTGTTTCTGTTGCAGTGTCTGTATGTGATTACAATGCAGAGTGTTTAATAGGCACTCACTGGCATTTAGAAATCACTTACTTCAGCTTGTTTATAATCTAATCTTCCATTTTCTATATTATAATATGCAAACAGCATTTTATTGTATGGTTACCCAAAAAAGAAGAGAAGTTTAAGCAATATGGCTAGAGGTAAAATATAACCTATTATTGGATGCACTGAAAGAAAGCTACAAATATTCCTTAAATCTAAAAAAATGCAGCAGTTTAAGGGAAAGTAATGAATGCCAAATTATGACAAACACTGCTAGCCTGTGGCTAAACTCTTAAAATGGACTTATCTACAGTCAGCAGAGGTGTGTAAACAAAACATCCAGCATAGCTGGAATACAACCTGACACCTGCCAATTTCTCTTTTTTTTTAGTATCAAACAAGCAGATGTTGCTGGGAGTGTCAGTGAATTGCTAGAGTACAAATATTCAGATCAAAACTGGCAAATTTCATGGCTACTCAACATTCTCCCCACACAATAAACACATCCCAGTTGGTGGGAACAACTTTGAAATCATCGATATGGCACATGAAATATTCCAAATATCAGCCACGTCCCTTCATGAAAAAGAAAAAAAAAAAACTTCTCTTCAAATATATATTTATTTCCACAAATCTTCATACAAACTTTTTTATCCAAAAAAATAAGCTACTGAAAATGGTGGATCATTAAAAGGTGCACAGTCATGGCTATATGAACAGAGTCCTCAGGTAAAGCTGTGATATGATTGAATAAAGCAACACAAGGAAATCCTCACGATTGGGACAATAATAACACTAAAAGCTACAGATTGACTCTCTTCCACTTTGTGTTCATCAACACCTGAGTTTTACCTGCGAGGACTTTCAGAGATCTTACCGGGTAGAAGTAGAAGGAAAAGGATCCTTTTTATTGTGCAAAAGATTCATGGGATTAAAAAAATAATTCTGGGTGATTCAGGTTGGACTTATTCCCTAAACGATCTGCAGCTCTGATCCAAAACTATTCATCACAGTTTTGACTCTGAAAATGAAAAAAAAAATCTTATGGAGAACTTCACCCTGGCACATCCACACATGCTCACGGACAAAAGCTCTTAACAGGCTTATTGAAGGGAAAAGCACCTAACCAAACACGCACGCTCATTTTAAAGCACTCGTGCATTTCCAATGAGCGTCACCTTCCAGTCCAAATCCACACCAAGTCACCAGAACTCCCAGTATCAGTTTACAAAAACCTCTTCTTTGATTTCATGCGTGCCATTCAAATGGTTTGCCAGCTCCTGCATTACAGCCTCTTTGCCAATCTGGTCATTCCTCCTCTTTTCCATGATCACATCCTCCAGGCTTTGAAACTCCAAAACGTGACTCTTCTTTTCAGAAAAGAGCAGTTTTAATCTGTACGGCTGCTTCCCGATCCTGATCTCCCCTCCTATTTTGAATTCCCGTTTGCCAAAGCGACACCAGGCGGCAAAGCACTCCGAGTTTCTCCAGCACAGCTCTCTGTCTCTGGAACCGACGTGGTCCAGGGCATTACGCACGATCACCTCCGGTGGGAGCGCGCGGTACCTGTAGAGGCCGCTCACTATCCTGCCCTTTTTCCCCTGACTCACGTCGGTAAGAAAGTTGTTCTTGATCTCAGCTCGGTGCAGATGAACTACCTGGAAGTCTCCGACGTACACAGCCCAGTGCGGGTACTGTCCGGTGGCAACAAACTCCAGCAGGTCTCCCGGTCTGCACTTGTTTAGGAGACTTTCCGGGGAGTCCGTAGCGGCTCCGGTGCTTCTCTCGTAGACGCACTCCTCCCGGTAGTAGATGGCACAGTCCAGCTCGTCCTGGGGGTCGAAAGGCTTCTCTTCGTGGCTCACGGATTGGTTGTCTGATGGAAAGTGATCGAAATGGTCGTCCTGTTCGTCGTCATCGTCGTTGGAGAAGATATAAGAGACGCCAATCCGCGGACCGTCTCCTTCGGGATCGAAGCCGTTTGGGTCCGACGTGGGCACCTCTGCGTAATTTAAATGCGTCAATTTCTCCACCTGGTTCCCCATAATGACAGACAGGGGGATCTGAACTTAGCGCAAAAAACAGGATCCACCTGTTCTGTGCGCCTGCTCTTCGGGAGGAGACGGGAAAAGAGGCGCAGAGTTGCGCTGCGTCTTAACTAAATCCAAAGCGGCCAAGACCAATAAGCCATGTCCAGCTGCAGGCTCTGCTCTCCAACTGAACACCAACTGTGCAGACCTGTCAAGACATAAGCAACACGACAGCTTTGGATGGTGCGTCTGGGGGAGATTAGAGCCATCTGCAACTTTAACGCTTGCTTTACATTCCCAACAGGTGTGACCTGACTCACCTGTTGGCTCACATTGTCAACGAAACTCAGCACATTCGCATCATATTGTCTCTTCTCTCCACCTCGGTGCTACTTCTCACCTTCCCAGCTTCTGTCAGTCTCTTATTTGTATTTATTCCCATTCCTTTCCTTTCATATGTAACTACCAAACGCAACAGAAAACACCGGCTCACCTGTAGTTCAGCGCCCTCCAGCAGCTTTCTCCTCCCCTGCTTTCACATCAGTCAAATAAACTGACACGTAGTGTTTCCTGTGAAGCGGGCTGTTGATCATTGGTTTACTCTGCTGTTCAGACTGCCGGGTGCACGAAGTGTTTGTTGCAGCCCGAGATAGAGCGGCTGCTGGTAGGTGTTGTCATTTAAAGCGACAGTATGCCTTTTCTGTCAGCACCATAAATAGGAGGAGGGAGGTTAAAATGATCCTGTTGTCATTTCTAAGTTTTGTTTCTGGCTTCCAGCTAAGTTTTAAAATGTGTAATCAGCATATTATCCCCATAAATACGGTGGTGTATCCAGAAATGACGTCATCATGGATCACTGTTTACTTTAGTTGGAGCTTTATGTGAAATATAAGGAACCCCTTAAATAAGTTTGAGCTATTTTCAGGGTCAAAAACAACATTCTGTTTACAGGTTATAAATAATAGTAGCCTAAACAAGGCATGGACTTTCACAAAAAGCTAATTGGCATTAAGATGTCCTTTATCTCACACGGTAAAGAGACTTTAAACACTCCTGTGGCAGAATAAATGGATGTGAAGACAAATGATCAACCAGTTAATACAAGTTCACACAAGACTAACAGAGTTTCACACATTTTACGCATCGCTATAGAACATTGGATCTGCATTTATATAAAATATTTTCTAACCTTCCGTCATTATTTTAAAGGAATATAAATGTAAATATTTTCTCATTCATGTAAAACTTTATCCAATGCATGAGAGCAACTTGGGTTGCTTTATAGAGCAAAAACAATTCAATGAAATTAAATTAAAAAATAAGAATAAAAGTTTAAAATAGATGATCATGAAAAAAGTGCTCCCAAAGTTAATCAAATCGACAGAATTTCAGAATCTGATGCAGGGTAAAAAAAAAATGGATAAATCATGAAAGAAAACGTTTTTTGATGCTTTAAAATATAAAGTTGAAATGTGAGAAATGAGTATTGGAGACACTGTGTAGGCAAATATGTCCATCCTTCCTCTGACACATAAAAGCAGCGAACTCTGGTTCACCTCAAAACGTTGCTCTTTGTTTAGCAGGAAGCGCATCACATGTTGGAAGTTAAACTTGCTTTCCATTCAACAGACGAGCAAGCTTTCTTGTTTGTCTTGATGCAACTCCACCTCTGGTGAGGAAAGCAAACGTAGGCTAAAGGTTGCAGCTGAACCGAGTCCCGCCCGGTTCCCTGTTGTACCGACTACAGGGCACGAAAACAACCTCAGGGGTTACATGGGCCAACTCGGCCACAACACATGGCACACTGAACGACGTTTAAGTTGCCCTCAAATAGTTTGAACTTAATTACAAATAAATTAAATAAAAAGGGTCATGAGACGTAGAGAGACTCAGAAATATGAAGAGTTGGGCTTTTATGAGCCGTGTTGTTCTCTTCCCAGTTCATCAAACACAAGCCAAGACTCCTCTGCCAACACATGGGAGTATATTCATTTCCAGGCTGCCAAAGGTGAAATCCTCCTTGGACAAGCCAGACATCCAGGCTTACTGTGTCTCAGGCAGCTTTTATACCTCGGAGCTTTTGCAGAGACATGTGTAAATTCCAGGTCAAACACAAGCAGAAATAAAGCAAACATCTTTGGGAAATGATTTATCACACCACTATGTGCCCACTAATATTTCTGGATTGAATTCCTCAAGATACGTATTCCTCCGCCAGCCCTTGAAAAAGCTAGGTCATAAAAAGAATAAAGCTTCTGCTGGTGATGTTCATCTCAACCTGATGTGAGTTTGCAAGTTTCCAGACTGGAGTGTGACTGCATTCCTGGTTTTTTTGGCATGTCGTGCAGTAAAAAGCAATTAGTCATGAACGGTGATTGAACGGGAAGCGGATTGGGTCCCAATTAGCCAGACTATCTGTTGCCAGTTTTTTTTCTTCCTCAGCAAAACACAGAGAATGCTACATGACGCACTCAATGCAAGGAAAGAGCCATTAGAGACTTTAAAATTCTGATGTAAGATTATTAAAAGATTAGCTTTACTCCGTTTCATCTGAATACACTCTTTGTTTGTTTCTCTTTGGAACAATGACCCTTCACAAGCAACATGAACACTTGGGGAGGAGATTTAATTATGTAAGAGCATTTCCACAGAACTAAAAGAACAGTTTGTTTATGGCTCTTTCACACAATTGCACCATTTCATTTCAAGGATTTTTGCTGCATTTTTTGGATACAACAAAGTTACGGTAGGTCTTAAACCGGAGTAGAAAGTACAGATGAACCGGAAGCCAGAGGAGCTCTAGCAGTCACTACTCTGTATGTGCTAATAAAACATGACGCTGAGGATTCCCATCATGGTGCTGGTGTTCGGTTTGACACTGCCACCAAGCAAACTCTGCTCTCTTGTGGTTCAGACAACTTACTGCAACATTTAGATATCTGAAACATCAGTCAGCAAGAGTAAACAGCCATCTATTATCCAAACGTCTGAACATTTTATTTAGAAGTCACCACCTAAAAACATGGATTTAACTTGGGATCCATGTTTTCTCTGCATTTTAAGATATTTCAACACAAACACCTGAACTACAAAAAGCAACATGTTACTCGTGACAATATGCCACAATAGAAGTCGCAGCTTATGCTTCTCTTGAGATGCAGGTACGTCCCAAAACGCAGTTTTAAGAAGAACATCTCCTTAGCAAAGCGTACTACATCCTGTTGCTTTGTCTCTGGATCTTTCTTCGCAGCATCTGGTCAGGAATGAGGTCTGATTCTTTGACATCCGTGTTCCCACAGCCCACCACAGGACAGCTACAGGACAAAGACAAAGAAAAAAAGTTCAGCAAACAAGAAAAACCTCCTGCAGATCAAGTTTTACCTACGTATTTTCAACCATGACTATCAAATGTGTTTAGCACAAGTGTAACCGAGCAGACACCTGAAACCTCCAGTTCAATATGACATGATTGGCAACTGGACTTACGGACTGCAGAGACATCCTCAGGACACGTCTTGATATTTACTGAAAGCTTTGATAGGCTTGATTACTTAAAATAAGGGTTCCTTATTAACTGCTGTTCACTAAGAAGACATGTAACCAGACATGTAGTCACGTTAAAGACAAGATCCTTCTGCTATAACTGAACACAGTAACAACTAAAGAATAGAAAAGATTCTTTGACAACTAGCTCTGGGATTTCATCCGTGTTCCTCTTGGGCCAGACACTTTTAATTTGATTCCAACATCAAAGCAGGAAAGTAAAGAAATATGAAATGAGGTAATTAAAGCAGCCTCCTCCTGGTCCCACGCTAGCCTGCAGAGTCGCTTCCTGCTGCCAAACCTGACTCGACTGCTCGCTGCTTCTCGAAGGGGGAGCGTCTTACCGGCATTTCTTTTTCTGGCTGTGTTTTGTTTTGATCAAGCCCAGTATGGCTCCTTCGTCATAGTGGTGATTACACTTCTTGTTCTTCACTGGGTTCACCATTTCCACCTTGAATACAGATGCACAGAGGTGTGTTGCGTAACAAAACTCATGAGATCGCAAACAGTATTTAACGGCTAGAGCAGCGAACGTTGCAGAAACAAGGCGGATGAGGAGCACAGAGACGTGTGGGGATGAAAAAGGAATACGTTAAAAGCTTGAACTCCTCATCCTGGAGTCATGTACCTGAGTGAGCGGGCAGGTGAAATTGACTTGGCTCTGTGTAACAGCGATGTCCTCATCGAGCTCCTCCATGTTCTCTGACTCTTGGTTAGCTACGAACAAAACATACGCAGCTTGTTTTAAATGTTCAGTTGCAGTGATAAATGATAAACTGGGATATTGCTGAGAAATATCCAACTGGAAACCATCAGAGCTTGAGAGAAAGAGTTTAATTTAAAGGTTATGGCCATCATGGGGATAAATAATGTTTTTATAAGACTTTACTTTATGGTGTCTTGTGAGGTAAAGAAACATTTAAAACGTCCAGATACACGGAAAACAATCAGATCGCAGATTTATTCCACAATATTCATGTTTATTGTCCCTGCGTTGTAATTATGTGATATATCAAATGGGTCTTTCTGCAGCCATCATCTACATGGAAGGCTTGAAAACTAAGAATCTCCATAAATAAGGAGGATAAAGTGGTTTTTAGAGGATTATGGTGACAGCTGTGACAAAGCAACAACATGCAGAAAATCAGCTTCTCTCATTCAATAATGTGAAATTTGGGTTGTAAATATAATCAGAGCAGTAACTTTGTGTATGATTCTCTTTTCATTAAACGATCTGGTGACCACTTGAGACTATCTTGGGACCCTGTGGAGGTCTTGAGAGTCGTTTCTTTTCTTTATAAGATATGCAGCTTTTTAAAATCGCTTCAATAGTCTACAGAGAGCTTTAACAAAGAGAGCAACAAATAAAAAGGTGCTGGGTACTTATCCAGTGAAAAGCGACACACACTCCGTGCTTTCTCTCTCATTATCACTTTTTCTTAAAATGTCCTGAATATATTGCACAATCCAAAAGTGATATTTCTTTCTCCACATGCCTTACCTTGTTTGAGAGAGTTTTTGACGTTATCCTTGAAGACCAGCACTTTTTGGTGATTGTGCAGTTCAGCATCTGAAAGTCTGGCAGTTCTCTGTGAGAACTGCTCCTTCACCTTGTCAGACAGGCTGAACATGCTCTCCGGCTGCTGTGAGGTGACCTAAAGGAAGTGAGTAATGTTAGTGCTCCTTAGACTGTCAAATTAGTCTGGTTCAGTGCTAAAAGTGACACATTAATAATAGCAGATGTAGAAAAAGTGGGAAAAAAAGACACAGACACAAAATGAGCTAACACGGAATTAAATTATTCTATATTTATCTCTGTAATGCCTCTAAGTGTGATTTTTTTCATTTAATAAAAAGGTAATAAATGGTATCAAAGGCACCGAACGTCTGTCACCAATCTGGGTTTATATTGGACAGCGGTTTTAAACTAGACTGTGAAATTAAATCAGCGGTAAAGTAGAGCTTTTTTAACCTTCGTCAACTTGCGAAAATAATTTTTAACTGCTGTGCACTTTGAGATAGTAATCAAGGCCTTCATCACCTCCCAGCTGGATTACTGTAATGCGCTTTATCTTGGAGTCAGCCAGACGTCTCTCGTACGTCTCCAACTTGTTCAAAAAGCCACTGCTCATCTTTTGGTTGGAGCACGTAAGAGAGACCACATTACGCTTCACTGGCTGCCTGCACATTTTAAGAGTTTATTTTACGGTTACTTTATTTGTTTTTAAGTCCTTACATGGCTTGGACCCTCTCTGAGCTGCTTTCCTCATATATATGCCTGCCCGGTGCCTCAGATCAGCTCCCTCTGGAGGTACCGAGGTGCAGGCGGAAGCTCAGAGACGACAGAGCCGTTGTGTTTGCTGCTACTGAACTACTGAACTTGTTGTCACTACAGATTAGAGAAGCAACATCACTGTTCGTTGTTGAAACCCGCCTGAAACCTATTTTTATAGACTGGCTTTCGACCAAACATGACACTCAGGTTTTAGCTTTATTCTTGCTTCATTTTACCGTTTTATTGTTTTTATTGCTTTAAGTCTTCGTTTTTAATGTTTGTCTACTTTTATTGTTCTTCCTTTATTATTTTACTGCCTTATTCTAAATCACACTGTAGTTTTATTTCGCTGTTCAGCACTTTGTGGCAACTGGCGTTGCGTTAAAGTGCTTTATAAAGTTGAGTTGAGGTAAACTTTGTTTCCACCTGGACAATAACTCACCTCAGATATGACTTGTTGTACAACATCAATAAAGTAGTTAATCTCTCTGTCCAGTCGAGCACACTCCAGAACCATTTCCTCCATCTGTTTGACACCAGTGCTTACCGCTTCATCTGTAATGTAAGGACACACAGCTGTATTAAGCCTATTTAATTAAATTTAAAAAGGAGATTTTAGTTACACTTAATGCATTCACACCCTGCATTAAAAAACTTAAACCATTTCCTTTGATAAATTATTTGTCCCATAATAAAACCAGTATTGCTATTGTTAGAAAGTCTAGTCATATTTACAGTGAAATATACTTTCTAGGACTGTGCACTGACAAACAACTTTAACTCAACACTTTTTCCAGGTCAAGAATCTGATCTGATTTTCACTGGTCAATATATAAATTGATAATTATGGAAAAGTAAATGATGTATCAAATACAATAAATCATTGGTTTGTTTGCAAGTACATATGTTTGATATTAAGGTTGCATGTGCATGTCTGATAAAAAGTAACCAAATAAAGTCAACAATTTCTCTTCTGCGAAGTACAACAAAGCCATAACACAAAATTAAAACGTATTACATTTTCTATACTACATACTACATCATCCACACAGTCACAGTGTTAAATCGGCTCGAGATACTTACCCTGAGTTTCCACCAGGTCCATGGCTACATCTGTCACAATGTCCATTCCTGTCAAAATCTCCGTCTGACACGATTTCAGAGTCGAAAGTGTCCCGTGAACAGAACTTAGAGACATAATTCAGTTTACTAATTTTCAGCTTTCGTGATGAAAAAAAATCTCAAAAACAGTGAACTAGCTTACTTCACGTTAGCCTCACTTGCTAACACTAACCGTCACCTACTTCCGGCTACGCTTTAAAAGCAGACCCCTCCAAAGAGAGTAAAGTAGCAACGTTATCAAACAGATAATTATAGAAATACTGTTATCATCATAACTGACAAAAATAAGAGACAAACGTTGTAAGATAAACTCTCAAATCACCCGCCGAACAAAAACTACAACTGAGGTCAGATTTTCACTTCCGGGTAATGTTTATCTGGCGTCATAGAAAAAAAACAGGCTTTTATTAATAATTATATTTATTAACAAATTAATTTTGACAATAGCACATACATTAGTGTACACAAGTATTTTTAGACAAAGATATTAATGGCTAAAACCATTAAATGTAAATTGACTATTTTATTAGCCTCCGCAAAATGAAAGGTGCCATCTTACATTAGTTATGACAAAATGAGATGAACACTGAATATCTATTAAGACTGGTTGTTTGTGCACATAACAAGGAAAAGTCTCCACAGAGAGCAATTTTCAGCCTAAATATTTCATGAAGTTCTTCACAGTACTGTTCTGAACTCATCAAAAATGAAACTGGGCACATGGGCTTCAACCACCTGAAGAATACACACAAAATAAAGAGAAATATCTGTTAGTATACAAGAGTGAAAACAAGACGATGCCTATTCTATTGTTCGCATCCAGGCCATGATACACTGTAATCAATTATTTCTCACCATGCAAAGATTTTACACCTAAATACACTAAAAAAGTAACACTTTTCAATTGTGGTCAACCACCATTTTATTACAAAACTTAAAAGAAAAGAAATCGCTGTTCTTACCTTTCGGGAGAGTTTTGTGTACTTCACATAGTCTTCAAGGAGCATCAGTGCTCCCACTACATCTGAAGGCATGTCAGGGATTTTCTGGCTGTAAGAAAGCCAAATATGAGTCCATAACGGCTGAAGTAGCAATAAGTCTGACAAACAATCAGGACTTAAAACCACTTTTAAATGAAATATTTAGACAATACTCCCAAAGAAGTGAAAGATGCTTTATTACCTTGTGCACTGCTCCATAATAGAGCGGATGAACTGTCCTATGAGAGCTAAGAACTGCTGTGTATATCTGGAGTGGAATTGCTTGAGCAGAGTGAGTAATCCCAGCACCAGCGGAGGCCAGTCGACAGGATCCGTGGCTTTCCTGCAAGTCATTCCTGGAAGCAAAAATTATATTAAAATATTTAATTTAATTTATATATTACAATTATATTATAAAATAAAAATTATTATATAAAAATACATTTTATATAATCAATTATTATATATAAATTATTATATTATATTATATTATATTATATTATATTATATTATATTATATTATATTATATTATATTATAGTATATTATA